>PVLA01004528.1:0-173464 GCA_004027455.1 Hydrochoerus hydrochaeris | reverse complement strand
AGGGAGAAGGGAGAAGAAGGGAGAAGGGAGAAAAAGGGAGAAAAAGGGAGAAAGGAGAAGAAGGGAGAAGGGAGAAGAAGGGAGAAGGGAAAAGAAGGGAGAAGGGAGAAGGGAAGGGAAGCAAGCACCATACAACACCTGTGTGTACTGCAGTGAAATTCCTATAAAATGAAAAAAGAGAAAATGTTAAAAGCAGACATGTGGGTATGCCACAGAGAAATGAGACTGGTAGAAGGAAAGAAGAGAGGAAGCAAAGGAAAGAGGAGAGAGGGAGAAAGAGAGAGAGAGGGAGAGGGAGAGAGAGAAGGAGGAGGAGGAGGAGGAAGAGGGCTGGAAAGAGGTTAAGGAGGGAGGGAGGAAAAGGGAGGTTAGGGAGGGGAGACTCATTAGTCTAAAAGGAATGGTGTGTGTTTAAAGTACTACGAAGAAATAAATGTCATTCCAGAATTGTATATTGGTTCAAAATATCCTTCAAAAAATGAAGGCAATTTTTTTGAAGGCAATTTTTTAAAAGTTTAGGACAAATAAGAACTGAGAGAATTCCTAAATAGCAATCATACACTAAATGAAACACTAAGGAGTTTCTTTAACAAGAAAAATAATACAAAAGTTGAAGGCAAACATTCAGAACGCAATGACAATGAACAACAGAAAATGATAAACATTTGGGTAAATTAAAACAAATGTTAACTAATTATACTTGTGGGGAGTTAAATTTAAAATGTACACACAGTTATACACAGGCATATACACAAATAAATGTATGTTTGAAAATCTGGAGTAAATGAAGTTAGACTATACTAAATTAATTTTCTGGGAAGAAAATTTTGATAAATCTAGAATGAATGTTGCAATCTGGAGGATGATCACTGAAATACTATTTCTCAAAGTACATTATCTGAAGGGCAGCCTCAGCATTACTTTCCTTATATTATGAGTAATTTTATGTTTGAATTTGACTGGGTCAAACAGTATTCAAGGTGTGACTATAAAGGTATCTGCTAACAAGATTAACATTTAAACTGGCCAACTAAGTAAAGCCAACTGCTCTCCAGTATGTAGGTGGAGAAGGATAAAAGGGCTGAGGGCTCAGGAATTCCTGTCAGATTCTTTGGGCTGTGGCACTGGTCTATTCTGACCTTTGCACTTCGTCTGAAACATAAGGACTTCTTGAGTTTTAAGCCAACTGGCTTTCAGACTGAAATTTGTACTAATGGCTCTCCCAGTTCTCAGATCTTTCTACTCAGACTAAAACTACACATTGGTTCTCCTAGATCACCAGCTTACCAACTGTAGATATTGGGACTTCTGAGCCACCAATATCAAGTGATGCAAGTTCTTATACAGGTTGAGTATTTCTCATCTGAAATGCTTGGAACCAGAAGTATTCCAAATTTCACACTGTATTAGATTTTGAAATAGTTACTTATACATAACAAGACATCTAAGGAATAGGATTTAAGTTTAAATACAAAATTCATTGGATCTAAGTTTAAATACAAAATTCATTTATGTTTCACACATAGCCTAAAAGGCAATTTTATACGTTATTTTTAATAATTTTATACATAAAATGTTCCACGGTATGTAATTCTCTACTTATCATGTTGATCCTCAAAAGGATTTATATTTGGGAGCATTTCAGATTTTGGATTAGGCTGATCAATCTGTAATAAACCACATGCATGTATGTGTATGAGTATATATACACATGTAAACACCCTAATATAATTTTTTTATCTAAAGAAACTGAGATCCCTGTCAGAGATACAAGCTGTCATACCCTGCTACAGACTTGCAGAATAAAATTTCTTTGGGTGAGACCTAGAAATCTGTGTTTTATTAAGTCATTTTATGTTATTCTGAGGCACGCTAATGTTTAAGTTCTATTGCACTAAGGAAAAATCATGTGTAACTTTTACCCTCAAGACTTAATGTTACTTTTATCTAATTTTTTTTGACAATATGAATAAAATTGACTAGTCACTGCCAAAAGTTATCAAAAAAGCAAGGCAAGCAGACAGGTTCAAACAAAGAATATCAGGAATAAAAACAAGAAATATTTGTCCAGGTTACATTAATGTTAAAAGAAAAATAAGAGACTATTATGGAATACATTACACCAATAAAACATGCCAAAACTGACACCAGATAAAATAGAAAAATTGGGAAGACTTCAGACTATTAAATTCAAACTTTGATTTAAAATATTTCCTATAGAGATCCAGGATCAGTTTTTTTTCTTTTTTCTTTTGGTTGGGAAGTTCATCAATTATCTCAGAAAAAAAAAATCTTATGAAGTTTATCAACTATCAGAGAAAGAAAGAAAAATAAAACTTTCAATAAGCACTTCAATTGATGAAACAGATTTTATGTCACAAAGATAATGCACTTCTAAAAATTCAGAAACTTTTAAGCAATGTATTTAAAAATCAGTCAATGGGGTATGTTAGCAGAAAAAAGGAAAAAAAAAGGTTATTTCAGGGAATACAAATACACATAAAGTTCATTACATATCATAATAGCATCTTTGTTATTATACATGCAAAAGCTTTCTATTTTTGAAAAGTTTATCTAATAGAAAAAAAACAAAATGAATGATGAAATGTTCAAACTTTCTACCTGAGAGGAAAAATTAAGAAGAATGTCTATCATGATCATGTCTACAGAAAATCAAGGGCTACTAGATTGTGTAATGTAAGCCAAGAAAAAGAAGTAAAAATGTACCTGGATTGCAATGGGGAAAAAAACTGCCCCATATATACAAAGATGTATATAAACATACACTTGAAAATTTTTTTCTCTGAAAGAAATACTAGGAAGAGAAGGCTCTATTGGTAAATCATCAAATATTTCAGGCTATGTAATGCTGAAGTTAAAAGTGGTATTATCTAACACATGAAAAATATTAAAGTATGAAACTATTAAAATAACAAAGTGACTTTAGATGATTCTAAACAATATACCAAAAGTTACCAAAAAGGATTAAGCAAGATTGTAAGATATAAAAACAATGTAAATATCAATTTTACTTCAATATAATATCCAATGCAAAATTAAAATCTCCCCTTTCCTCAGCTTCAGTAAGGTATAAATGGCATAGGCAACTGTTAATTTGCTATTAGGATAATTTAGTTTTTATTTTCTATTATTTTATATAAATGTAATGATAAACTATTTTTGGTCTGGCTTTTAACTCAACTGCAAATTAAGGAAAAAAAACTGTTCAGAAAACCACCAAAAAAATGAAAAATAATAAAAAGGCAATAATTGATATAAGAACTTTACAATTAAAACTACCATAAGTTGCTAAGAGAAATCAAAGATCTCAATAAATGATACACATTTAGATAAAATGGGAAGATCCATAGATAAAAGTTTCTGCAAATTTAATCTTAACATAATCCTAGTTAAAATTTCAGCAATTTTATAAATTATAAACTAGTTCTAAACTTTAAATGCAAGTGTTTTTTGCCTAGAAAAGTCAAAGAGAATTTTAAAAAGAACAGAATGAGAGGTTGTAATACCACATGATTACAAAATTCTCTCTAGAGGCATACAGTAAGGAAGATAGTGCAATAGTGAGAAGGACAGCCTTGTAGGACAAGAAACAGAATGGAGTGTAGAAATAGATCTACACACATGTGGTCAATACATTTTAAACCAATGTGTACATACACATGGATAATTAGAAGCCCAAACTCTATCTTATCATACACAAAAAACTAAATCAAAATGGATGAAAGACATAATCATAAAAGGCAAAACTATATAACTAATAGAAGAAATATAATATATACATGACTTTGGAGTAGATAAAGAATCCATGGACTTACAAGAGTCATTAAACCATAAAACAAAAAAATTAGTTGAAACAATGGATTTTATCAAAATTCAAAATTATTTTCAATACTTTAAGAAAATTAAAATGTAAAACAGAATAAAATAAATTTAGAATGTATGCATCTTACAAAAAAATCAAAGTAGAATATATAAACTCATATCTCTATTAGAAAATCAACTCATTTTTAAAAATAGCAAAAGATTTCAATGACCTATAAATACACGACAAAAACCAATCATTAGTTATTAGAAAATTGAAAAGTGAAACAAATGAGGTATGATTATATAGTTATCATAAAACTTTACATTAAAAAAAAACTGACAGTAATAAGTATTGACAGGGATGTGAAAAACAAAATTTCTACACATTGATAGCAGGAATACAAAATGATACAATTACTCAGCAGAACAACTCAGCTGTTACTGAGCATATACTGACTTTTCAACCAGCAATTTCATTATTAATTGTTTATGAAACAATAATAAAAACATTATGCTTATGCAAATCTATTCAAGTCTTCATAAAACTATTATTTGTAACTGCCCCAAACTGGATAAACTCCAATGTCTGTTAGCCGGTGTGTAGATTCACAAACTGTGAGACAGCTATAAAACAGAATAATGCGACTAAAGAGGAATGGGATACTCATAAACAAAAAAAGATGGATGAAAACACAAACTAATTAGACTGAGTGGAGGAAGACAGACAAAAAATAATATATAGTATAGGATTCTATTCAAGGGAAAATCTTGAAAGTCAAATCTAAGTTACAATGTTAGAATATTTTCCAGGGGCAGAGATTGGGTTAAATTACAAATAATAAATGATGAAAGTTTCTAGGTTGATAGATATATTCTACGTCCTGATTGTGGTGTAATTTTATGGATATATTAACTGATCGAAACCTATTTAAATGTATACTAAATGAGTTTTTTGTTAAGTTTCAGCAACATAAATAGTCTCAAAATAGTGGTATGAAAACAAGAAAAAATACAAATACAAAATAATATTTAATTTCAAAAATAAATCAAGTGAGAAATATGTTGGCAAACTAAAAAAATCATAATTTACCTAAGTTTAAGAAAAACTAGATATAGAAGGAATACATGATGTTCATAGTTCACAATAATCAAAATATTGAAGAGATCTACAGATGCAATATTAATGAAATTGCAAAAATCCTAAAGATTCTACTCATTACAAAAGCTCCAGAAAATTGTATTTTACACACTGACAAAGTGATTCTAATATCATTATGCTTATGTAAAAATTTATCTATTCAAGTCTTCATAAAACTATTATTTGTAACTGCCCCAAACTGGATAAACTCAGTTCCCCTTTTCATCTCCACAAAGTCTACTTCTAGGGATAGAATTACAAGCAAGGGCTGGGAAAATCGGGGGGAATTATTTTGTACTGCAAACATATATCAATTAAAAATCTACATGAAAGCTTCAAAAATGAAAATAGCTCAGACTTCTTTGAGAAAGAAAGAACAAGTTGGGAGACCTCACTAAGAGCCATATTGTTCTTTATTATATCTAAAGGTAATTATGACAGTGATAACAGAAAGTTGGACAAATGTACAGCACAGAAATTGAGTGCAAAGCCACAAGAAGGCACACAGAAACTACTGATTTGCAAAAAAACTGGCAGAGTATAGTGCAAAGAAGAGTCTTTCAAATAAAGGTGTTTATCATTTTCACATGTCTATTACTCCTACCTCATTATAAAGTCAATTCCTAATGGATTATATACCTAAATATAAGAGCAAAGAATAAGACAGCCAGAAAGTAAGATAGGGAAAATGAAGGTTAATATTTATAATAAAATGCAAAAAAACTCACAAATAAAAAACTGATAAATTGAATTTCATTAAATTTTACAACTTGCATTCATCAAAATAAACCATATTGATAATGATAAAAACACAGAATGAAGAAAGATATATAATTGATTATAGATTTCATGTTCAAAGTATATAAAACCTTTTTTCTAATTAAGAAAAAGACAACCAAAATATTAAAAAGGGTCTATATAATTCAATGTGCAATCACAAAAGAAAACCAAAAGACCAATAAATGTATTTCGAAATGATTCACCTTCATTATTCATCAGAAGAGTACAAACTGAAAATATAGTGGAGTGCCACTATGCTTACAGAAAAATGGCTGAAATGAGAGTAAGTCCTAACAAAAATACAGAGCGATTGAAATTCTCATATTCTGCTACTGAGTTAGCAAACTTGTGTAAGTATTTTGAAAAATTATTTAGTACTCTCTAGTAAAATCAAACATACACAAACACTATGTTAACCAACTTAAGTTATTTATCCAATAAGAAATGGTGTACATCCATAAAATATTACACCCATAATAATTACAACTGCATTACCATCCATATAGCAATATTATTTGTATTAGCTAAAAATAAAAAAATTGCAAATGTCTAGTATCAGTTAACAAAATAAAAAATCACAAAATGCATATGCATGGGAATGGAAGTAGAGTTAAGTAATAGTTAAGTATAAATTAACTATTGCTCTATGTAATATGAGTGTCTAATGACCGTAATGTTGAAAACAGCCTAAACAAAAAGGAACATTTAAACTGTACTTGAACTTATATGAAGTTTTTGAAAGATAATCTATTTTAAGTATCAGTGTAAGAAATCTGAAGAAAAGCAAGAACAATGACTGGTAAAGAAACCCAAGATGGAAGCTTCTGTATGGTATCCTTCAAACAGGTTATTTCTTGATTTGATTGATGGTGTAAGCATGTTGAGTACATTCTTTCTGAGTTTTTTTTTTTTCTTTCAGTCTTTTTTTGGTTTTTGTTTTCAATTTTCTTTTTGAGATGGCAACTTATTAAGCTGCCTTAGCAGGCCTGGATTTGTAATCCTCCTGCCTCAGCTTCCAGGGTAGATGAAACTATAGACATGTACAAGCACACTTGGCTTTCACTGAATTTTTTATATTTTATATGAAATGCTTCTAAAAAAAGGGAGTACATACAGATGTATACATGTAAGTGTATACAATTTAACTTCAGGAATGGGATGAAAAACATTCCAGGAATCCTCTTTTATCACAAGAAATAATATATTTGTTTATTCCAATAATATATGTTAAATGGTTTCAAAGATTTATTTTAAAATTTTCTATTTTAAACTTTTCACTATGCAAAGATGTACAGTTTTATCAGGTTACCATCTATATTTGTTTTAAATTTACTGGATATAGTGACACGCATTATATATGATAGCTGATTATAATTTCAGCAACCAATGTTTTAAAATCACTCAAGATCTCTCATTCTGCAGTCTGAAATATAAAGGTACTGATTTATTTATTTACTTACTTATTTTTTATTTTTTTGGTACCAAGGATCAAACTCACAACCTTGTGCTTACCAGGGAAGTGCTTGAACCACTGAGCTAAATCCCCGGCCCCGGCACTGATTTAATAACTAGCCAAAATATCAAAATGGCATAATTATGAAGTATAATGAAAATAAACAATCAATTTACATTCTTATGCATTCTAACTGTATTGATGTATTTATTACTTCTTTTACTGTATTTAAAGAAAAGGAGAAAGTAAACTATATTTCTGCATACCTCATGTTTTCAGCTGAATCTTCTGGCATTGGAGCAACAGTTTGTACAGCTGGAAGGTTTTTGCTGGTAGCACCATTCACAAAACTAGAAGAGGAGGAAGAGGAGGAGGACCCTGAATCCATGGCACCTGTTCCCAAGAAAATAAAGGTTAGTCTTAACTGTTAAGTTTAACTACATAATTTAAAATTCATCATTACTTTTTGATTTTCAAAGAATTATTCATCTTAATTGGAAAATAATATTTGACAATTAAAAATTATTTGGCTACTAGAATACTAACAAACTCTACACATTTTAAATGACAACCATTGCATTAAAATGTAGTCGATTTATTTATGTTAACCTAAAAAAACTACAATTACGAATGGGGAATAAATAAAAGACATCAACACATGCAAAAGTTCTAGATAAAATGAGGCTGATAAAACAATGCAAATTTAAATGGGAAATATTTTACTTATTTGTGTTGCTATACTGCAGTATTTTTAGTTTTCACTGTCTAAGGTACAATTTATAATGAATTGTCTGAATATAGTTTTGTGGCTCTGCAGCATTAGATACTCATTTTGATAAAATGCCTGTTAGGAAGATCTATAAGGAGATTAACTGTACCTCAGTTTAGAATAATGAATTCTAAATGATACAAAAATGCCATTTTAGAATCCATTTTTTTGATAATATGCCACATTAGTATATTAAATAGCTGTGGAGTTGAGGGACATCTAGTGTTCCTAAATATTATATCTTTTACTAATTCCCATACTTGGTTTTCCACTGTATTTGTAGAGCTTCTATGTGCTGACACCTAAACTGGACAATATGTCCATTTAGATGCTGGCCTGAAATTCATATATCCAGAATCTTATTTCTAAGTATGAAATCTTATTTCTGCATATTTTTCTTTGTAATATTTAAAAAACCTTAGCATTTTTTAGCATAAGAAAATGCTTTACTACTATTTCTAGGAAACCAATTGAGTACAAAGAATAAAATCGCAATCTTGGAAAGACTTCAACATTATCAGTCAAACCAAATATAAAATAATTTATTTATAATGTAGATAAGCCATAGATGTTATATTCTTTCACTTAATTTCATAATTGTTTATCTGCTTATTTATATATACACATTTAATAGAGTACTTTCTACTTACTACAACCCCATAAATATGTTGTTCATGGTATGTCAGACTCAGGTGGTATGATAAACAAGATAGATACAGAAGCACATAGAAGAGCTAAGAAATTAATAAAAATGGGAAGAATCTAAGTAATGATAATAAATGGAAAAGTTCAAGGGTATACAGTTTGGAGAAGAGAAGACTACTATAGTCAGGGAAGAAAAGTCAGGGATCATCTTGCGTTGTATAAATACCTAAAATGGAATCACAAAGATTTGGGTAAGGATTTATTTAGCTAATAATCAACAGGAACATTTCTGGAAAATTGTTTTAAAAAGAGAAATTTTAGACAGGCTTTTAAAATTTATAGTGATTTGGAATTTTTGGTCCCTAGATCATTAGGAAAATGTTGGAAAATGAATTTGATACAGTTGTAATCTAAGTATATAAACTAATTCATTGTCAAACAATGGTCCTTATTCACATGCACTTTTAATCAAGTTGAGGTGCCTGCATATCATCAAGATTCTTAGGGGAGCTCTGCCTTCCCTTAGGGGATTTAGCAAAGAATATATATTGGAATTCAATCAGTAAATGTCATCAAATCTATGTTCTGTCACTAACACAGCATACCTTGATATTCTTTATATAATTTACTAATTTTTACATATCAAACTTTAGTATTCAAACTATATTTTGCTCCCCGAATAATTCACTTCTAAAATAAAGAACATGATGTTTTGAGAAAATTCAAAAACCAATATGAATACTGTCCCATAAAATGACCATTAAAAACTGTATCCTGGAACTACAGACTAGTTCTGAAATGTTATAACATAAAGTATAATCTTCTTGAAACTGAACTAATCTTAAATTATTTGGGTGTCTTTTTTAAGATCAAATAAGAAAAACTGAGATACAGAAAACAGAAAGAAAAAGATGAGGTATCACAAAAATATATAAGGACAATACCTGTTGTATTAATCATACTTTTTGGTGTAGCTCCAGTGGCAGCAAATATATTAGAGGTGCTGCCTGTTGGCAGCCCACTTCCTGTAGTGGCAGCTCCCACAGTGGTTACAGCTAAACTACCTGGAGGTGGCTTCTTTACAGGCACCACAACACTCCTGCAAAAAAGCAAAAAAAAAAAAAATTAGGTTTACTATAAATTCTAGTCCTGCTACTAATGGCAGATAAACACAGCATACAATTTCAGCACCTCCGTTCTTCATTTCTCCTTCCTTCTCTTTCTCCTCTCCTCTCCTCCTCCCTCCCTTCTTTTGCTTTTAAAAACATTTTTAAACTCATGAACCCAATTCATCATGGAAAAGGCCTCTGGGTTCAATGCCCAGTACAACCCTCCTTCCAACAAAAAAATTTATTTGCAAACATTATTGTAGATTTTGGAGTCTGTAAATATTTCTTTAAAATGCAACTGAAATATAATCGTAAATCATGAATACTTGAAAACATTTGCTCAACTTGGCAGATTTTGCATATGTATATAAAATTTGACAAAATGTACATAATATGACCCTTTCATCCAAATCATATTCTCCATGTGTAAAATACTCACAAACATAAGACACTCAGAATACTCAGAACGTAACTAAAAACAGATTATAGTGGATAGAAACACAAAGTTTGAGTTGTCAAGCTTGCAGATTTGTAACTAAATCTGCTTACATCTACTTGGTTACCTTTTAAGTGATACAATCAAAATACCTTTTTCAAAAAATAGCTATAAGAATAAAAATTGAAGCCCTTATAAGTAATTCTAACTTTCAAGAAATCAGCTTAAGAAAATGATCACCACTCTATTATTTACCCTGAATTTTCATTCTCTTTACTAAAACCAATATTAAAAAACTAGCAAATCTACAGTAAAATATCTATTTTAAGCTTACACATTAGGCTTAATATTGGTATGAAGTATAAACTGCTTTTTTAGTCTTATATTGTTTACAAAATTAATTTTATTTCAGAGATATTCTTTTTCATTAGATGAAACACCTGGAAAGAACAAATTTAAAAATCTGATGATTCTAGTTTACCTGAACATGTGAAACTCAGTAATTTAAACATAAGCAGGTTTATAAAATTAGAAAGGATGAAATATAAATTAGATAAAAGTGATATTTGCTAGTCAAGTAAGTAACACTATTGTCAGATATCTATAATACAATTTAAAAAATATAACAAAATGTACTGAAAGCACACTGCGTTTTTTTCCTCTTTTGTTCTAACTACAGTATCAGGAAACCCTAGGAAATAAAGACAGAGGTAAACCACAAATATACACCAAATTCTCAGAAGGTTGAAAAAGATGGAGATCTACAGGGTTAAATTTTATTTTAAAAGTTATGGAAAAGCTTAACTGGTGGTTTTAGAGAAAACTAAGAGTAGCAGTCATTAATATATCAAACTAATAGCTCTGCTAGAATATTTAACAAACTATAAATCAATATGGAAATCTGGCAAAAGAGTATATTGTTGGAGAACTTTGGAACTCACATAAAGTTTGAGATTATTATGCTTTTGTTAGAAAAACACATTATAAACATTTCTCTGTGCCTCACTGTTACAGAAATGTGGAAATCTTCTCACAATTTTATTTCCTCTATACATACCATGCTTCCTCACTATACTAGAGTATTACAGGACCTCTAGCACATTTATACTTCATAAACATACACAATAGGCTCACTCAGCATAACTAAACATATATATATATACATATATATATATATGTATATATATATAAAATCTAGAGTGAATGACTAAAAAATAAAAATATGTATTCAAAACTTGAATGGATGATTCAAAGAAATAAAAGGAGTAAGCATTTTGGATATATGTACAAAAACATTTATATAGTGTCACATATTCTCTGATGAAAAATTTAATTCTAAAAGTTTATTTTAGATTAAATCTTGTAAAAATTTGATGAAATTTTCTTAACGAAAATATTTTTAATTTTAGAACACTGAAATTCATCAATGTTCGATTTTACACAGGGAGAAATAATCTTTAACAATATGAGTTAGCAAAATTCAAATTGACTACTAACTTTAAGAAGTTATTTCCAAACATACAGTGTAGAACAAGCATAAGGAATGCTTGTTAATATGTTTTAAAAAAATGGCTAACAAAGTAGAATCACAGATGATTTCTATCAGAATTGCACAATTTTATTAGGAAATATGGCTTCATTATGAGTAATAGAGCCACTGATTTTGCATTTATTTTTCACCTCAAGATAAAAATGAAAGATGCTTTCTTGGTAGAAAAAGACCAGTGTTAATTTTGTGATTGAAACTAGTAACACTCAGGACTTTCATTCTAAATCCTGTCATTTTGGATCATATTTTCAAGGAACTCAATCTGATGTTAAAAGACATGTAGTAACTTGGATTTCAGACCTTAGCGCTTCAGAAATATGTTTATATACCTCATAATGTAATTATAGCTACTTAAGATAGATAAGACAAGCAGCAGCAATACACTGCAAATATAATTGAAAAATGCAATGGTCCAGAAGCACGTGTGAGGATGATGCCTCTGAAAATCTGCTCAAAGCTTCAGAGTTTGAAGTTAAATTTTTGATGTTGTCACTCTCAATCTATTGAATGGCTGACAGACAATCAAACCCGTCTGGCTGGCTGGCAGCTCATTTTGCTGGCAGGTGGCAAACAATTAGACACACCAATTTGTGCCTCCTGATGACATTAAAGCATGAAACTAAGTTGTATGCAGGGCCTAGTGATTTGTGTGAAAGCATTTCAAAAATAATACTCTTTGCCGTGGCAACTCATTTCAGACTGCCACCTCCCATTATGGCTTTGAGCAGTGAAGACGACAGACTTGAGTTACGTGCAGTGCAAGGCCGCTTCTGTTCAATCCGTCATTGGTGCCCCCTGAGACCTCAATCCCCTCCTTTCATCAATATCACCTCATCATTTACATTTGATAGTACTTGAGCTACTGCATATATTAACTACACTAAAGATTCTTCCCCTAAAAAGAAATGAAATATGCTTTGTGCTCTTCCATTTCATTTCTACATATGCAATTTAGAATAATCAGTCTGCTCCCACTGCATTATATACAAATGCTACCAAGAAAAAAAAAATTCTGTAATTTTAAAGCAATATTTTCAAATGTGTGTGTGGTAAATTCTAGATAGCTAAGAATACTGGTACTCAAGTGATCACTTTAAATTTTAATGAAAAATAATAATCCAAATTAAAAGAAAATATTTTGCTTAAACATTCCACTAAATTACAATAGCTCTACATTTGTTTGTATTCTAGTAAAATTTAAAATATTATTTAAAAGAAAATGACACACAAAACTTAAAATGACCTTATATATTATTGTAGCATTTACAGATACGGATTTATTGATATTCAAAATATATACACTTGAAGAAAATTTTATTCAAAGCCATAAATACAAATACAAACATATTCTGTGAACATGAACCAAATACTGAAATAGAGAACATCAATACAGTGTAAGTGTCATAAGGAAAAATGACTATGAATGAACATACAAATATGTCACCACAAACCATTAAAAGAGAAAAATATCCCCCTACATTTTCCACCATTTTTTACTTTTCAAAACTTTTCACAAAACAGATATTACTTTTTATAATTATTTCCTAACACTCTGTAAATTCACTGGATAAAACTTTATATTGCATAAGATACTGCCATTTAGATTTATACAACAAATTTTCAAGAAATACATGAAAAGCACCGCTTAAAGGGTCTGTAGGCAAAGTTTAAACTATGTTTGTCAATGAAAATAATAACCCATTCTAACTCAAAGGCTCTATTGCCACACTTATACCCCTAAAATCTAAAATTACTCTTTATAGATCCAACAAAGCATTTTGGCCATTTTAGAGAAAGTTATATGATATACAAATTATATTTTGATTATATATTTATTTTGACCTACTGTTTTAAGAAACAATTAGGTTCTTTAACTCAAACTTGACTCTAAAACTAAAAACATTTGTTTGTCAAGCATCCGATACATAATAAAATGTGCCATACACATGAATTTTGGATATGAAAAAGTCTTTTAAATCTTGACTTAATTCAGATAATAAAGCAATACATTCTTCAGTTTATACATTAATATAGGAAACCATAATTTGGAATATATAATATTTCCCATAGTCAAAGTAAAGTATAGTACTGTTGTTGGTCATAAGTAACTAGCTAAGTAATTTTTCAATGCTGTATGTGTTTAAATAACAAGATATATTATATGTACAAATTGGCTATGCAGAAAATGTTATTTTGCTTCTTTGAACTATCATTTTTATATACACAATGAACAGAAAACTGTCATTCTTTACAAATTCTTTGAATGACCTAACATTCAACTGTAAATATACAGACTATAATGTAGATTATGTACCTAAAATGACAAAATGACTGTTGAATACATTATTTTCAAACACATGCCACAAATTATGGCTTTTCCATGACGCTAGAAATCCCCTATGAAAGACGATCTCATTTGTATTTTTCATTATACTTCCATTTAAAAATCAATTGGTTTTGTTACTTAAAAGCAAGACATTTAATCTCTAAGAATGATTGCAATATGTTAGAGTACTAAAATTGAATTTCAGAGTGAGGCTATATCTTGGGGATATTTTGCCTATCTTTTTTTCCCATTTTATACTTAAAACAATTAAATGCGAAGAGAAAAAATGACTTCTCCAATGTACTGTAGTCCTTTGAAACCAAATCTGGGTTTCCCTACTTCCAGTTCAGTGTGTTAGCCACTGTATCTAATGAAATCTCCTTTTTTAGGATGTATTATTAAAATGTTTTATCAAGAGATTAATCAGGTTGGTGAATTACTGCGATAGTCTTTGTAATGAAAACTCACATTGAAGTTTTCAAGACATTGTAATTTTTCTACCTTAACAGCTTAATTCTCTTTCTGCTGATAGAACTTTGTGAACAATAAGTCTAGTACTTACCTGTCAAAGGAATGAAACTGCATAGGAAGAATAGTGTGTGCCTCTCTCTTCAGTGCTGGATCTGGATATGGGATGGGTTCAGGACCACATTCTGCAATTTCAACAGGAGCAGCCACAAGACTTTTCAGTATTTCCTTGACATTAATGCCTTTGGTTTGACTAATACTAGATATAGAAGGTGAAGGTTTCAACATTTCATTGGGATTTTCAGTTAAGCTCTCTTGTGATTTCTTCACTTCAGATGACAAAGTGGATAACAGTTCACTCATGGCATCAGGACCTGCAGGAGTCTCTAATTCTGCCCCATTCAGGATGCTAGCCACTTGTTCCTCACCAATTCCTGAGTCTGTATGAGGAATTGAACTTTCTGGATGAATATCTTCACCAGGAGCCGAAGTTTCTTTTTCTTTTATAGCATCTGGAAATGCAGCAGGTGTTTCTGTAATGGAAAAAAATAATTAAAACAAAAACAGTTTCACAAGAGAAAGTCTCATGTCACTGGTAAAATGTTCCCACTGTAGAATAAAGAAAACAAACCATGGAAGAAAAAATTTTCAAGGGCACATTTGAATGCATAATAAAAGGCAGTGTCAGGAAATTGTTCTCATAACAATTATTAACAATAATGCATCATGCAAAAGAAATTCTTATACTTCCTTAAAAATTTTTTCTTAAAACTGTGAAGTCATTTAAAAACTTATTTTGCAAATTTGATGACCAATACTAAAATGTCAGAAATATTTAAACTATGACATTATTTAATAATTACATATATGTAACTCATAAAATTTTTAAAAATTGCAAAATTCAAAGCATATCAAATTATAAGTTCAAAAATATAGAATAATATCCTTCAAAAACTTTTGTCACTATAATCATTTTGAAATACTCATGTTCACTTTGTGAAAGTAATTTCAATCTGTAAACACTGAATCAAAACATATATATAGACAGATAGATATGAAATGCATGCTAGTAATTTAAATAAATTACATGAAAATAATCTTTAAAATATTAAATGCCTAGCAAATCTCAAAGTTTTACAGAATGAAATTTATCATGTGGTAGTTATTAAAGTTCTAAATAATCTTGAACTATCAAATCTAAGAAAAGCTGTTTTGATAATAATGTTGTTAGGAGAGATCAAAACACACTGAAAGGATTAAAAATAAAATGATGGAATTTCTTCAGTAACAGGCTCAATCTTTGTACTCTGTCTCTCAGACAGTTTTTTTAATTTCATGAAAAAGATTAATGGAATGATATTCAAATTTACTTAAGATGTAAATTTTATCAATTTTCCAAATTAATTTGATAATTTTGCCAAGTTTGAAAAGCAAAATTACCTTCCTTTTTTGTCTTCGATATATGTATATATTTATATATTTATTAATTAATTGAGGAAAAATAAAATTCTAATTTTATTCAATCTCACCATTTAATAGACTAAAAATATATAAACCTCATATGACAATGTAGCTTTCTGACATTTAAAAGAGAATTTAGTTGTGTTAGTTTGTCAATCTTATTGGTGAAAAACAGAAACAATTATTCTGAGAAATACAATAATAAATTCAAATAATTGATGATCAATGTAAATAATATGTTTGATGTAATATTTATTATTTCAAGGACTAAAGATTAAAATACATTACAGTTTTGAAAAGACAATATCAATACTACTAGGAAAAGCACTAGAGAAGAAACAGGTAAGAGGTTCAACTACCAGATGGCTTTTAAAAAGAAAATCTTTGGGGTTTTTTTGCTGTTGCTGTTGTTGTTGTTGTTGTTGTTTTTCTTCAACCTCCTTACCCTATTTTGAAGCAAAGTCTTGCTCTGTAGTTCATGGTGGTCTTAAACTTACTCTGTTGCATAAATTGGCCTCCAACTCATGATCCTCCTACCTTAGCCTCCTGACTGCTGGGATTACAAGCATGTGCCATCATACCTAGCTGCAATGTGCTCTATTATTTAGATTATCTAGAAAATAGTATTCTTTGTCTTATTTTGCTTAAAACTTAGATACACATTACATATATTCCTATGATGGGCTGGAGGTGTATCTCAGTGGTACAGTGCTTGCCTAGAGTACATAGGATTCTGGGTTTGATTCCCAGCACTGCCAAGTAAACAAATGTATGTTTATATGTAAGTATATATCCTTTGGACTATATCAAGGATTATGTATAGATATTTGTGTATGTGTATATATGTGCACATATTTCTGTATGTTTAAAAAGAGAATATTAAAAGAAAAATTATGAGAAAAATTAAAAATAAGAGCATTAGCAAAAAGGTGAAGGAAAAACAAAACAAACCAAACGAAACAACGTTTCTAGAATATCTAACAACAACAAAAAGAACAGTACTGAGTCACTGAAAAAAGAGGTTAAATAGGGTTGTTCATGAAATAAATCTTGAATCAGTGAAGTCTGTACCATCTTTAGGATATTCATATCTATAGGCCAAGAGAAGAGCCATTCATTTTAGTATTACTCAAATAGAGGTAATAGAAACAGGATATTGATGAAATAAGTTATAATAAGATAATTTATATAAAGATGATCATTTTCACTATTAAAAGATACATGAATTTAGTTTAAACACAGTTTTACACTCATAGATTATGCATTTTTGTTTTGTTTTTATTTTTTGTTTTTGAGACAAAATCTCTCTATATAGACCAGACAGATCTTCAACTCACTGCAATTCTCCTGCCTCAACCCTCCAAGTGCTGCAATCACAAGTGTGTGCCACCATGCCTGGCTGATTATAGATAGATACATAGACAGATATAAATATATATATCTCAACTGCAGCAAACTATGAAAAAAACAATTATGACATTTCTATAATACCAGGACAAAGAATGTTCAATTCAGAAATAAAATGGCCCTTAAAAAGTAACAAAAAATACAGTATGATGTACAGTAGCATGAACTAATTTGTCGTTTTTTTTTCCTAATTTTTCTTGCAGAGTTTAATTATCAAAGACAACCTAGCCCTTAATATGAACTTAGCTGGTTTATGGATTTGCCCTTGAATTTTGGCTTTAAAATGATATCTAAACATATTTATGGTGTATGTTACATTAAAGTTACACAAATACTTTACAATTTCAAGTAATATTAATGTGTTTAGTAAATAAAATATCTAAAAAATAAGTTCACAAGCGACTACATCCGATTTTGTCAGGTATATAATATTTTTATCTGCTCAGCTATCTTTCAATGGGCATTTAAATCTACAATTTTAATCAGATACTTGGAAATCCAATTAAACATTTCTCAATTATAAAACACAAGTTTATTAATATTTAATATTAGAATATTTTCAAATAGCTCATTAAAATTTTACACAGCACCAGCCTTTTCTTTTCTTTTTTTTTTGTAACATGGATTGAACTCACGGCCTCACATTTGCCATTTGGATGCTTATGCCATTGAGCTAAATCTCTGGCTAGCCTTTTCTTTTTTATGAGACTGAACAATTTAAAAAAACAGTAATTTTCACATTTCAATAGGATTTTATTCATTTACATCTTGTAAAGAAAACCCTGTGATTATGTTAAACAGCAATAAAACTAAATATTAGTGAAAATGCTGTTATATATAAGTAAAAAATATTAGACTAGAAAACATCACCTTAATTTTTCATTATACTGTAACACCATTCACAGCACTTGCTCTCAGTTAATACAACACACCTCTGGTTGGATAGCTTGTTTCTAGAATACTTCCCTGTGGCACTGAATTATTTTGAGGACTGAACCCAGTAACTTTAATAGGACGTTAGAAACAGCACAGAAAGAATGAATGTTTGCATGTGTTCATGTTGCATGTTTAACACTGGTAAACTAAACAATAGTTTTCGATAGTTCTCATAAATTTCTGCAACAATAGGTCACCTCGGCACACAAAGCAAAAACATTACTATCCTTAGTGATGATCTTAAGCTTGTCAGAATCAGCAAGTGGGATGTCAGGTGACTTCTTTTACTGTTTTTCAGTGAAATTTAATCAATTCATGTAACACATTTTCGAAAAAAATAGAGCTAAATTCAGCAAACAACATTACATGGTGACCATATTACTTCCTCCCAAATTCCCATTTTATAGTGATTTATGGAATTTCAATACATTAAATATATTAAACTACTGAATTTACTATTTTCCAAATTATATAAAACAATAACATGAAAAACACAACATAGCTACTTGTTAACACAGCACTAAAAATTATATTAAGTATTTGCTCTTCAAGTATTAACTAAACTCACTTTAATTTACACTACAATATGAAAAACTGAATGTAACAAACATATTTTTATATTAAATTCTTAAGGGTATCATTAAGTTACATAAAAATTAACTTTAACTTCCGAGTGGAAAAGGTACATAAAAGATTTTAAATCATCATTAAAGTTCATTTTATGCACACAAAACAGATTGCAATGCACCAAATTGTTATTCTCAAGTATTTATATAATGATTCATTTGTTAGTTATGTTAAAAGTATGAAAAGCATACAACTTCAGAAATTCAAATTTATTACAAAAGATACTCATAAGAAAAAAACTGATAATTGAAAGGATACAATTTAAAAGTCAAAAAACCTTCTAATTGGTGTTTTGATTATACTGTGTTTAAGGGTAGTTCTCTCTGAGTTACCAAACTTGGAGTGCATTGAGCTATTTATGGATGCACTGCATATATTAATAGTTTTTGTCATCAAATTTGGCATTTGGTCATGCCAATGTTTCTTCAGATATTCTTTCTGTCCCTGTCTTTCTCCTTTTTTTCCTCCAAGGTTTCCAATGTGCATATGTTGATTTACTTAATGGTGTCTCAAGAGTTTGTGAGAGACTGTTCACTTTTCCCGTTTCTTTTTCTATTCCATTTCTTGCACTAGGATAATCACAATTGATTAGTCTTTGAGTAGGCAGATCCTTTTTTCTCCCAACTCAAATATACACATAGAGCCCGGTATTTATCTCAGTCGCGAAAATGCCTGCCTGGCAAGTGCAAGGTCATGAGTTTGATCTCTGGTACAAAAAAACAAAAAAAACAACCTCTCTCTCTCTCTCTCTCTCTCTCTCTCTCTCTCTCTCTCTCTCTCTCTATATATATATATATATATATATATATATATATATATATATATATATATATATTAAACAACTGATATAAGGTGGTCTTCCCAATTTTGGGGGCTCCTTGGGAGCATTTTCTTTCTTTCCTTCTTTTCTTTTCTTTTCTTTTCTTTTCTTTTCTTTTTTTTTTTCTGGTGCTGGGATCAAACTCATGACCTTGCGCTTGGCAGGCAGGCATTTATGCTGCTGAGCTAAACCCCCAGCCCTGTCGGGAGCATTTTCTATTGCTTACCCCAAACCCTATCCCAAAACCCTATCCCACCCTTATATATTGACTATATTTTCCTATTTGTCTCAGAATTTTTTGTTGTTACTAAAAATCAGATATTTTAAATAAAAGTATATGACAGCCCTATAAAACGGATCCCTCTGATCAGCATTCACTGTTTTTCTATTCATTGGCTTTCTTGAACTAATTCTGTAGTATTTATTTTCTATCATTGTAGCCTCAGAAATGTCTGCTCACCTACTGTGGTGGCCAGCTAATGACTAGATAGATACTGGCTTAAAAGTCTTGAACCAATAAATAAATAAATATTCTCTCCTATGCACACTTGCAATGTTTCCACAGCTTAAAATACTTTCTCAGTCTGCACTTCCTGTTTGTGCCAGGCCTCAAGATCAGCAAAGTTGAAAGACTGTCTCCTACTGAGGTGTTTGAATATAGATACAGTACCTCATTTACACATCTTCTAGTTAATGTAATAAACAAGGTTATTTTTTGTCCCAACTTGGCAGTCAATTCAAGCAGTGACAATCTTAAACTAATGAATCCTCACTTGAACACAAAGCTTCTACTATCAAACAAGCTCCATCGGGTCAAAAACTGATAAGCCCTATGAATGAAGCTTCTCTAGGAAGTTTCTAGGCAGCTCAAATAGTTCATTGCTCTAGGAATGGAATTCTATAAGGAAATCCAACCACAGTCCACCTCTTTCTCCAGTGGCTAAGAGCTGGTAGTTTTTGTAGCTACCATGGGTGACTGGCCTCTGATTTTCTAGGTGACCAACCTAGGAGAATGGCAAGCAACAGGATGAGTTAAATCACTATTAATACACTCCTGCTGGCTTGTAAGACCAGAGGTACCTGCGTGACTGTCCCACACATGACTGTACTACTTGTACCACAAGTGGTACAATCTGCCTAATGGGACAGTCACACAGGTACCACCACTGTTCAAGTGGCCCGGCAGTGAGACATAGTATTTACAACTCCTTTGTCAATCTGTTAATTAAATTTGCTGTTCTTTAAAGATTCCATAGTTTCCCAATAATTAATACACTTTGGATTGATGTTACTCTTTGATTATGTTCCACAGAATTAAAAAATTTGATTCGATCCATTTTCTGTCAGTATTCTCACTGCCTGTGTTCTGGAGGCCTGTTCTACTGAAGGTTCACTTTCTATTGAAAATCTTGCCTCCAAATTATATTTGAAAGTCAAATTTTAATGTTGCTTCAATTTCTACATTTTGAATAAATTATCAATAAGCTATTTTGAAATGTTTATACATACATACCATACTTTTCTCTTGCCCTACCTTGTATTTCTTTTCTTTTCTCAACGGGGAAAAAAAATAAAAATGTTAACATATCTACCTATAACTTCTCTAGAATTGTAGAAAGCAGTATAGACCCAAACATAACTTTAATGATATCAATTAGATAAGCCAACAATTTGGCTACTATATAACAGCCCAGAGTTTAGCCTTAGAAATTAAGACTAAAATTCATATAAGAATTATTTTATCTTCCTTAGGATGAATTTACCTTTCTTTAGCATTACTCCTTTATATAGAAAATGGGATATAATCATACATATATTATAGTGAACAAACACAATATATGAATAGTGCATGATAAATCTTACAATAAATTTTTGTACTTTCTATCATTGTTTTTATTATCATCATTATAAAAAATTAGAAAAATCAGCACCTAAGCACTCAATCAGTTAATTACTCCTTCTATTCATTTATATCTACAACATCTCTTCTTTTGGTCTTGCCCCTTTCAAAAATTCTTCTATCCTGAACACCTACCCTTAACATTTCCATTTTCTTTAGCTGCCTCAATACTTCAGAACAGACACCTAGGGATCAGCTTTAAATTTCACATTCCTCCACGTTCTACTTGAAGTCTATTACCATATCATGTCCATTTTACCTACAAAATTCACTTCTAATTTACTTTGCTTTTATTTTACTTATTTATTTTTTGGTTATGGAGATTGAACACAGTAGCTCATTCATGCTAGGTAAGTGCCACTGAGCTATGTCCTCAGCCCTTTTTCATTTTTTATGTTCACACAGGGTCTCTCCGGTTGACCAGACTGTCACTGATTAACAATCTTCTTCCTCAGGCTTCTCTCTATTGCTAAGCAACAGCATCTCTTTCCTAGAAAGTAACAATCTCCTAAAGGTTTAATCTGGAATTCATTCCAATATATTTCCCATTGTACTTAGAATGTGCTTTTAAAATTGTAAACCAGGTTATCAACTTTATAGTAGGCAGTATAACACACCTATCAAATAAGATGTCTAAGTCCTAATTTCCATAACCTGAAAACATGCTTCACATGGAAAGAGAAACATTAAATGTAAGGGCCATACAAAGGGTAAATTATCTTGAAATATCCAAGTAAGCTCAGTTTAACCCTAGGAGCCTTTGGAAATGAAAGGTATTTCCTAGATGAAGGTGTGACAACAGAATGTTCAAAGAAATGCATATTCCTAGTACATCAAAGAAGGAGTCTATGAGTTAAAGAATATGGGTGGTCTCTTAAAGATGGAAACAGAAAGAAAAGTGGATATGCCCTGAGATTTCCAGAAAGAAATGTAGACTAACCAATACCAGAATTTTAGCCCACTGAAACCCATGTTGGACCTCTGATCAGGACTATACAATAATACTGTGCTGTTTCAGGTTTTTAAGTCTGTGCTAATTTCTTATGACAGCAACAGAAATAAATAAAACAATCTATTAGTTTACAACTAGACCTTTAACATAGATTTGTACATGCCTTACATGATTTGACACCTATCTACCTATCTAAACTCATGTAGTGCTTCTCTTTCCCTTTATTATATGTCACCAACATGTTCCAGAAATATGCCAACCAATTTTTCAGAACATGCAGCTTACTTTTCGGTAATGTCCATATTATCTTCCCCAGCTAACTGAATTTATACTTTGGTTTTAGCAGAAATGTCACATCTGAAAAGCCATTTCTGTTCTCCAAACCAAATTAGGTTATTTCTTTTACACTTTTTCATAATATAGATATTTCTCACTTAATTGTTTAACAACTGTTCAGATTTAAGACCAAGGTGCATTGTTTGGATTTAAGACTTTCCACTTAAGAGTTCTTTCTTTTATGGGGTGTGCAGTTTTGTGCCTATGCTTTGTAGAGCTTCAGTGTCTGTGGGGGAGTGTGTGGTAATAGTAGCAGGAGTGGGTTTGTGTGTGTAGTATTAGTAGTAGTAATAGTAGCAGACATTTGACAGTAATTTCTGCTGACTATACAACAAACACTCTAGTTTTATGTTTTTATACGTCATAATATTGTATGTCAGTTATACAGAAAGAAGCAAAATTATTAAGTTGGCATTTCCTGTGACCATTACTTTGTTCTAAATATTGTAATGTGCATACTACATAAAATTACTCACTTAGTGATCAATTCATTTAATGAATTGTCTTAAGACTTTATTTTAGTTGTTAAACAACAACTAAGGTCTGTAATCTCAAAATGTATTCCTTAAGATACAGTACAATTTTCAATTACATATTTAAATTAGTGGTTTCTGAAAGTATATTTCCCTTGCTAGACTATTAGCTTTATAGAGAGAGACATTTTGTTCACTATTACATATCAGTACCTATCACGTAGTAGGAAATTATTAATGTATTCAGAAAATATGTGACAAAAGAATTTTAAAGTTAGTATCAGTTTTAAAGAAATAATTTTAATTTTACTGATGTGAAAAACAGACATTTCTAATTTTTTTTGGTAATTTTTATTTTAAAGAGAATAAAACCAAACCAAACAAAACAGAATTAAGCCAATCAAACAAAACAGTGTGACACAGACCTTCAAAACAAGATAATAGGAAATTAGCAATAGTTACCATAATGCCTTTTATTGTGTTTAAAATAGCTCCTCATACCTTTAGCCATAGTAAAAATCAAAAAAAAAAAAAAAGAACAGAATAGAAGCAATAAAAACAAAACAATGAACACAATAAAGGATTTCAAAATAAGATAATAGTAAATGCAAAATAGCTACCATAATATAGCGTTATCTTTGAAATAGCTTCCCATGCCATCAGATATAAAAAAAAAATCAAACAAGACAAAACAGAATAAAACCCAATAAAAAAACCCAATGAAAGTGATGCAGAACTTCAAACAAGACAATAGGGAATTAACAATGGCTACTGCCTTAGGAAGGAGATTCCCCATAGATGCTATATTGTGTATTGTTATCCTCTAAATAGATGATCAGACTACTGGCTTTAGGCCTGTAAAATCAGTGAAACACTAAAGCATTAAGTTGTATTTTACCTCAATAGCTATCATTGCAGCCTGTGTTTCTCTGGATCAGCAGGTCGCTTGTGGGAGGTGTTGGGACCTTGATTCTTCTTGTCTGCCATCCCATGGGCTGGAGCTGGCATCTGGTTCTCTCCCCAGTAGCCCTCACATGGCACCAACTCATAGGGAGGGCCTGGCTTCTTGTTGGTTTCTTGTCTGTGAGTGGTACTGACTCATGGGGCAAGGGCTGCTGCCTGGTTTTCCCCCAACATTTATATTTTAAAAGGCTGACATATTAAAAAAATTTCTAGAATACCTGGACAGGATTTTCACATTTCACTAACTGACATAAACTATATAGTCAACATGATTATTCAATAAGCATTTAAAAAAATTATATTAGTAATAGTTTATTAAACTAATTATATATTATGATATATCCAAAGATCATTAACTATGTAAATAATAATCTACAGTCAAAGGAAAATTAACCTATCTGCAATAAAAAACTAGTACATGATTATATAAATGTATTAAATAAATTCTAATTATATTTCTAATTATGCAATAACTAAAATTTGAGTTACGCAAAAAAATTGCTAAAGGATCATGAAAATTTAAACATCATATAAAGTTTATATATTTAGGTTCTCATCCTTCCAAATTCTGTCCAGCTTCGCAAATTATGATATACTCGTTTGCAGAGAAATTTACCAGATGATCAGTCTACTTGTACTGTATTTTGTCTTTTTCTTTCCTTTTTTCTTTTTTTTTTTTTTTTGGTACCAGGGATCGAACTCACAACCTCATGCTTGCCAGGCGAGCGCTTACACCACTGAGCTAAATCCCCAGCCTGTATTCTGTTTTTCTTATTTTCGTTATCTATTCAGTTTTCTTCTACATTTTCCATGACTATTATATATTGCTTTGATGCATACATTAGTCTTTATTCATTAAGACTATTAAGTTTCAACACAAAAGTGTAATATTTTTCCTGTTTGCATTTGCTTTTTAATTTTGTTAATATTTTCAAAGATGTATATGAGATTTATTTAATCATACAAAATGTTTTACTTTATAGTTTTAATCTCTGATACGATTTAAAACAGTATTTCCAATAATAACTATTGATTTTAATTTTCTTTAAAATATGCCCAGCTTTTTACCTTTATATTAATAAAAACTAAATTTATGTAGCATAACACACGAGATAAAAATACAGATTAATTCTTAGCCAGACATTATGGCATGTACCTATAATCTGAGTCTGAGGCAGGAATATTACAAATTCAAAGCCAAACTGGACAATTTAGTGACTCAGCAAGACCCTCTGTCTCAAAATAAAAAGGACTGGAAACTATTTCAGTACAAAGCCTATGGGTTTAACCACCAGTACTTCAAAACCACATGTGTACATATGTACTATATATATAGACATGCACATATACACATATATATAGACAGACTGAGAGACAGCAGACAGTTACTCTTTTTCCAAATAGTTATGCTGCATGGTAACTTTTTGTCAAGTGACACTTGATACTTCCTCTTCTGTTTGGTTAAAAGAAGTATGCTTATAGTACATGGAATGTGCAAAC
Source organism: Hydrochoerus hydrochaeris (assembly GCA_004027455.1). Taxonomy (NCBI): domain Eukaryota; kingdom Metazoa; phylum Chordata; class Mammalia; order Rodentia; family Hydrochaeridae; genus Hydrochoerus; species Hydrochoerus hydrochaeris. The sequence continues at coordinate 147,591 of PVLA01004528.1, read as the reverse complement.
ATTAATTGACATACAGAATTTTCTATTCATTTGTAGACATTTTATGCAATGTCTATTTTGAACCAGAATACTTTATCTAATTTTATTCATTTCTCTGATCATAAATTAGAGGAAAATTAATAATGGCATTTATTCCTAAATTCATCTAAACATTAACCTTCTTATCATATTAACATAAAGGTTCTACAACTTGTATGACAAATTGGCAAAAAACTTTTTCTGTCTTAGCATGCTTATTAAATATATTTTCTGACTGCATATTAATTAAATATATTTTCAGACAAAAATTTACATAAACAGTTCTCTCACTAATTTACTCTTGCTAAATATTTTACTAGTCTTACTTTCAAACATCAAGCAATGCATTAGAGATAAAATGCACTAGTGGCATAAGGTAAATTCTATTCAATACAGTACTAATGTTCAAGCAAAGCAATAAGCAAGAGAAAGAAAACACATGCAAACTGGAAAGACAGATGTTGTCTCTATTGGGATATGGCATGTATTATATATATACATATATATATACATATATATGTATATATATATTCAGTAAAATAGCAACAGACAAAACCAACATACAAAAATCATTATCAATTCTATACACCAACAGCAAAGTATCTAAAAAAGAAATCAAGAAAACAATTCTATTTAGCCATGAAAAATAAAACACCTAAGTGGGAAAGTAAATTTACACAGGAATTATAGAAAATATTATGGAGATTCTTCAAAAAATTAAAAATAGAATTGTTGTGCAATATAGCAAGTCTACTTCTGGCTATATATCCACTCACAAGGAATGAAAGCTGTAGGTCAAGGATCTATCTGCACTCCCAGTTTTATTTTAATACTACTCACATTAGCTAAGATATGGAATCAATCCAAGTGTTAAACTGATAAAGACATAAAGAAAATGTGGTATGTATATATTTAGGAATATTTTCAGTCACAAAAATAACAAATTCCTATTATTGTAACAATATGGATGAACAAAGAGGACATGAAGCTAAATGAAATAAGCCAGGCATAGAAAAAACTATCACATTGCCTCAATCATGTGGAGTCACAGAAAGTTAAACTTACAAAAATAAGAGATTAAGATGCTAGGTAGCTATCAGGAGCTGAAAGATGTTAATCAAAGAGTACAAAATTCTAATTAGATAAGTTCTGGGAGTGTATTTTATGATACAGTATCTAAAGTTGGAAATCTATGGCATGATTGAAAATAGGCAGAGAGAACAATTTTAAATGTCCTGATCCCTCAAGAAAATGATGAATATGTGAGGTGACAGGTATGTTAATTGGTGACAATTTAATTGGTGACAATTTAATCATTCCACAAGGAATATAAAAACAAACATGTTGTACACTACAAATATATACAGTAAACGTAAGTAAGATAGCCATTACTATCACTCCTAGAGTACAAATTCTAATAAGCAAATTTATGTAAGTATAAAAAAGAAAGGAAATAAGATACTGTACTAAAGAACAGGATGATAGTACAAAAGAACTGCTATTATAATTTTTCTTCATTGCACATCATAGCCAAGTAAAAACTTTTAGGCAAAATGCCACTAAAAAAATATCCAAGGCTATAATTTCAGAAATCATTTCTACAGTTTGTTATAAAAAGAAATATCTATATGAAAGTTCTGAACCAATATTTGGATGCAAGTTTACGGTATGATGATCAGTTTTTTGTTTGCTAACTTCTATAATCCAAGCGGTACTGGTATTAGTGCAACTCATTGTAGTAAGATGTAGGGGAAGAGGTGTGGGAGGCAAAGGGAATGAAAAAAAAAAAAAGAGGAATCAAGATAAATCATGATAAGTTCAAATTTCCTATGATGAACGTGATCATTATGTGTACCTGAATGGTACCAATAAACTTAATAAAAAATAAAAATAATCTGTTTTATTTCAAAAACCCTACAAGAAGAAAAAGTATAAAAAGTATAACAAAAAAGAGATGACAGAACATAAATTCAGTGACCTTAGGATATCCATTTTAATTTTTTATTCAAAGTGAAACTAGAGAATAAAAGCTAGGAATTAACTTTAAAATATATCTTGGACCTGAAAGAGTAGCTCAGGATGGGATATTTGCCTCCCATGTGTAAGATCCTTTGTTTGATATCTAGTACCGTACAACAAAGATATATCCTAATGTTTATCAATAGCCAGTACTAACATTTCACCTTACATACTTATAATAAAAATATAGATATTTTAATGAAAGAAATGGACTCCAGATCCATGAATTTCCTCTGTGTATGGATGCTCTATTACTTGAAAAAGAATTTTTTTCAAATCAATGTAATGTGGTAACTTTCCGACAATGAACAAAATCAGATTAATGCTAAAGATCAAGATATTTTACTTGTAATTACTGTGAAATACATCATAGTAACTGCCTCTCTAGATTCTACCTTTTGTTAATAAAAATATGTTATCTATGCAGAAAATCACATTTTTATTCTTCCTTATTTGAAAGCAGAGTTCATAAATATATTAGAATTATGGCAAAAGTCAATCTAATTTATCTTTAAAAAGTGGAAGCAAAGTTATTTCTAATCCTAAAAAAAAACAACTAAGAGCTTATTTTTTAATTCTGACATTACCACAAAATCTCACAATACCACTACACTACAGAATAAAATAGCAGTTCTTATCCATTGCCATATTGCCACATAAAGAGAATAACAGCAAATTTAGCAGTTTAGCCTTAAAGAAATCCAGTTTTTTAAATTATGTTCCTGTTTCAGTTACTTTCTTTGTGGCTAGGACAAAATATTTGGCAATTCACAATTTAAGAAGTGATTTATTTTGGCTCACAGTTCAGTCCATAGCAAGCTGGTTCAAGGGCAGGACAGTATGATATAGGGGCACAGCAGAGGAACTGCTACTTATCTCACAGAAGACCAGAATCAGAGACATAAGGGAAGAACCAGAAAAGAAGATACATCCTTCCAAGCCACACCCCCAGTGACTCACTTCTTCCAACCAGGCCCCACCTAACAGCAAGTCAGCTATACTGCCCCTACAACCCAATAATCTTTCAAAACCCCTGCGTATGAGCTCATAAGGCTCTTGTGGGAGATCTAGGTAAAAAGAAGTAATAGTCCCTAAGACCATGGTTAAGTTCAGCTAAAACTGGTATCATAACAAGACTTTCTTGATAAAATACATTGACATTCTGATACAAGCTCCTTAAGTCACAGCAACTACTTTAGAATACATTCCAGTAAATGCAAGTGAGTATTTTGGATATATACACTCAAATTCCACACATTTGACCCCTCTTGGTTCAATACAGTTCATAACTATATTTGTTTGGCTAGCAATAACATTGAAACAAAAAAAGAATTTTTATTTCATTTTATTATCCTGTTTAAAGATTGCATGATTATAAAAAGTAGTTACCTATGCACTCATCAAGTTGTAACACAAAATACTGAACTAGCTTTATTTGTTCCAAAAGATGGTCTTCCATATTATTAAGTTACAAAAGTTTTTTTTTTTTTTTTTTTTTTTTTTTGTACCAGGGACTGAACTCATGACCACACGTTTGCCAAGCAGGCGCTTATGCCGCTGAGCTAAATCCCCAGCCCCTAAGTTATATTATTATACCAAACAGTTATAGAATATACCAAACTATGACTTCATCTGAAATTCAAGGTCCTCTTCCAAACTCATTCCAATTCTTGGCAGTATCTGATTCCTTTTTATTGTAGGTTTAAAGTCTCCAGTTTTCTTGCTGGCTGTCAGAGAAAGGTCCTGTCTCCTACAAGGTGTTCTGAAGTTCTTGCTCCAATCTGTCTCACACTTCAAATCTCTCTGACTTCCAGAGAGACCTATAAAATCAGTGTTCTCTACTTTCACAGAGGTCATGTAATTAGGCCAGATTCTCCTAGATAATCAGTTTTTCTTTGAAGTATTTGTGGCATATAATACAACAAATTACAGTAATAATAATCCATTATATTGCCTATCCCAGGAATTTTGCAAGGGGGCTATCACTAATTTCTGCCTATCATAACTCTGTTCTGCAGCTACTAATCTCTCGTCAATCTACCTCACCTAGAAACATTATCATTTTATCTGTTGTATATTTCAGCTCTAAAACTTGAAATTGGTTCTTTTTATTTGTATCTTCAAGTTCTCATTTTATGCACTATTTTCTTTAAATCAAAAAGCATTTTAAACATACTTACAATGTGTTTTTAATGTCCTTATTTCATTGTTCTAATATTTCTATTGTTTCTTACTGTTTCTGTTACTATTTTTCTTCTATTATGCATCACATTTTCCTTCCCCTTTACATGTTTAGTAATATACCATTAGTCATTTAACATTTAATGACAAAGTTTTTTCAGTAAAAATTTTTTTAGCATGGCTTTAAGGAGTACTGAGAGTCTCCTGACTATAAGTCAAATGACATAGATTACTTTGATATTCTGAAAGATTTTTTTATCCTTTTTTTTCCTAGTGAGTATAGAATAGCCTTCATTTTAAATTGATTTAGTCTCACTACTAAGGTATAACTCTTCTGAAATCTCTAGCATAGTCACCATTATACATATCTACATGTTAAATATTCTTAAATTTTCAGAGGATAAAGAGGTAAAATAGAATAAAGATATAAAAGCTATACTTATCTTTCAATAGTTGGAGATAAATACAACATATTGTATCTCCATGAAACCTGAGACTATGTTTACTTATTTATAAACAATTACATCAAGAACTTATTTTACAACAACATAAAATAAGAACAACAAATAGATCAGAGACAAGATCAATATTACCTTTGTAAAATGAGTGTGCAAAGCTCTGCTCAGGAATTAACTTGGCAAGGAATCCATGGTTCAAACTTGGATGAGGGATAGATGGTATGACCACAACTGTAGAGAAAATCATGGAATCAAATTTGTAGCAGCATGTAATAACCTACAACATGATTCACTGAAGATTCATGACAGTTCTGTTACTACAGTCACATGCATACCACACTAACAATCAAGAACGCATCTCTAAAGATAGAGAGGTTATACATTAAAAGAAAAAAATAATGCATTTTCCAAGAGTAATTTTAGCAACACACATAGTGATGTACAAATACACAAGAAAATCAGATCTGAAAAGTTCACTATAATATTATTCATTTTATACATATATGACAGGAATACATTAAAAATGAAGAAAAATTTGAGATGATCAAGTGTTACTATTTTAAACAGTCAAACCATACACTGCAATGACTGGAATAATTTGCAGAATAAAATTAAAAGCAAAAGTACACTAAATGACATAGTCATTAGTATAAATATGACATTAAAAGTAAATATAGTATGCATTAGCTAAATATTATAGCTAAAACATAATCCTTATCTCCAAAACAGCAGTAAGAGGTAAATGAAATGGTTTATGTTTATGAAGAGATCTGGCCACTAATTCCTACTCACTTTTTTAAATACTTATTTAATTTGTAAATCATATGCATTTATCTAGGATAGACACTTTCAACTACAAATTGATCCACTGGCAAATGAAATAATCACTGAGTTACCTAGGTTATACTACAACAATAGACAACCTGGATATTAATAGTTGGCAGAAATGCAAATTATTGAGGGCATTCTATGCTAAAAATGTTTATAGTTTCTAAGCAGAAAGGGCAAAATCAATGTTTCAAGAACTCTGGCAATATAAACTGGTCTTGCAAGTGAGAAAAACAACATGATCCAAGATGGTTCATTGTTGTATATGATGTTGCCTCCCCACAATCCTTTGATTTTTAGTTGAGGCCACTTTGTAAAATTTCTGTACAGTTTGCACAGAAATTGAAATGTATGCCTGTGAATTGAGAGACCGGTTCAGTAAAGACAGAGAGAAAAGGAGACAAGGACTAAAAGAAAGAGGGTGGTAGGCAGGAAGAAGAGAGGAAGAAGTGAGAATGAAAGAAAGAAACTTATTTTGGGCTTTGGCTATAAAGATTTATAATTTTAGCTTATTCTTGTTCTTAAGAATTTATGTAAAGATCGCTTACTTTTATATTTATAAGTATTAAAAAAGAAACGTATTTAAAAGTACAAATTATTTGTGTATCTATTAAATAGTGACATAAATAAATGATTTGCATTAATAGATATAATAAAGTCAAAAAACTATGTCGATAAAATGAGAATATAGTAAATATGGAAATATCATTAGTACCAATTCATAATTTTCACATTATGATTATTCATATCAGTCTTTAAGGAGTATAAAATTAGCTTTTATATACTATTTAAAAACACATGACATAATTATGAGTAAGACCAGTTTAAATGTGGATGTAAAAGTGGGAAAAAAGGAGATGATGAAGAGCTAAGTAACTATTAAGTACCTGTACTTGTTGGAGAATTTATTTCTGGTCTGATGTTTCTTCCTGCTTGGCTTCCAGTTCTTGCCGTTTCTCTCTGGGGTTCTAGTATGTCACGATACTTAGAAACCATCAGGACAGAAATGAAGTAAACAACAGCCAGAGCTAAGAACTGTGCCTGCTTGCTATCATCCTGTGTAAAATAAAAAGGCAGTTTGACAATTATTTAAAGTATAACTTTTGAAAATTTAAGAAATTATTCTCGCTCCGGTTCTTTATAGAGGCAAAATATGACATTTTTAATTAAAATCTATGTTGTTAAACATATTATTTACTAAGTATCACACAAATATAAACACAAAACTCTGAAGATGTTTTATTATGAGCTCTAGACTAAAATGTTGTTCCAAATATTAAAATGTTATAATGTTGCTAAATATGCCACAAAATATTACAGTATCCTTTGATTTCTTTACCATTTTTATCAACTATTTATATAACAATATGGTATGTATGTTTCTATAATATGCAAATGGGATAGTTGGAAAGAATGTCAGAATTTTTTTTAAAAAATCAAGAATTTTAACTGTCGTAATTGAATAAAACTAGTAAGATTAAATGACAATTGGAATACATATAACATTCAACGTAGTACTATTACTTGAGCAAGGGACTAAGTACAAAATAACAAAGATGTAAATAATGAAATAAACATGAACTAAAAATAAATTTCATATGAGTTCAAAGTGTAAAATAGGAGCATAAGACTATTTCAACCTCTGATTTCATTAACAGATAAAAAAGTAATGATTCAATTATTCTGCAGTGCAAAAATGACCTCTAAAATACCTCATTTCAAAAGCTCAATGATAAAATGGAATTTTTCCAGAGGAGATTAAAAAAGCGCCAAAAAGTGTGAAACATGTGCCATGTTAGGTAAAGGAGATAACAGTTCAAAAAAATAAACTGAGTCTGGTAGAAAAGATAGTTTTATAGTAGGCTTGCTTTGCTTTCCAAAAATATAATGACTGCATGTATCCTTGAAAGCTCTAGTGGAAAAGTCTAGCTAATCATCTTTTAAGCAAATAGTGATAAGAATACTAATTCTTCTAATACCACCATATCTAAGAAATATAATGTAAATATTTATAAAGTCCTTCCTATAAGCTGGATAAAAGTGATATTTCCAAATTATAACTATAGGTATTACTGGCCCACAATATAGGTAAATAGGTAAAAATAATACAAACAAGCAAAACAATATGCATTAAAGTCTAATAACTTCATTATTGGGTAATTTATATTAGTTCATTTAAGCACAATGCAAACAAGATTTGGAATTTATAGTATCTGCATTTCTTAGCAAAGAAAGCATACAGTATATATTTATTGATCATTTGGAATTATCAATCAGAATTAGTGCAGCTAATGAAAATAACCAAAATAGATAAAATTCATTTTGAAATAATATGGATTCAATATTTTACACACTAAAAGTAACATCTTTTGTAGAGATAAATTCTTAAGACATTTTTAATCTTTGAATTTGATGTAATAAGCACAGAGAGAAGGAGCAAAATCAAATACATGCACAGAGAGAGAAGCACAATCAGACTAGCAAAAGATACCATGCAAGAATGAAATCACACATAGTTTAACCTGTGATATTTTTCACAATATTTCTATTTCCACCACTTGAAACACAGTACTAGACAAGAAGAAATCATTCAATAAATTATGGATACAGTGAATGAATGTCAGTGGCAAAGCTGTAGAACTGTAAACAAAAGACACTGAACTATAGTAGTAGTTAAGCTAAAAGTTCCCAACATAGCATAAAATGAGTTGCATGTTCACATCTCCATGCCACTTGTGCTGCTTATTCACAGTTCTGTCTTTGAAAATGAAGTCAGATATACAGAGAGGATAAGTATCTGGAGAATAACTTCATTTTTTCACTAACTGACCCACTTAGCTATTACAAAGCTATGAACTCTATTACATGTCTTCAATTTGCTTTAAAAATCCATCTCTCTACTACTACACTTGAATAAGTAAATTAGTAAACTGAAATTCTCTTAAAATAATGCATCAGTGTGGATGACTGGAAAGTTACCAATTCAATTTTTGAAGATTAAAAATTAGTTTCTCATTTTAGATACAGATGATCTAGTAGAATATAGGTTCAAGGGTAAAGGAAAAAGCGTAACAAATTCACATTCAACTTCAGGTTGTAAGGAACAATGCAAACATTTTTAAAAGTCTTATTTTTTTCTTACAACATAGCACATTTGCCACATAACTACTTTACCTATATCTAAACAGTTCATGAGTTTAGACTTGCAACATCTTCATCATAGAAAATACATGCGAGCAATGAGACATTTTATCAAATTTTCTTCCTGCTCTATGCCTAGAATGGCAACAAAACTCAGAAATCCTTCAAAGTCGAGTAATTCCTATCTCTAAATCTAAATGTTTATATGCATAGATGTAGTTTTACTAGGAAAACCAGGTATTTGGGGCTGGGGGTTTAGCTCAGTGGCATAAGAGCCTGCCTTGCAAGCATACAGTTTTGAGTTTGATCCCCAGTACTGGAAAAAACTACAACAACACCTCCCCCCCAGGTATTTGCAAAAAAAAGCAGATGTGAAAGATTCAATAGGAAAAAAATAAAGTTCTCCACAGTCTGATTATAGTTAATAGTTATTTTATCTATGAATATAGGTATACTATAGGTCTATGCACATGTATATATGTTTCTCAAAAAATTTTGGAACTCATTTGTTTTAGAAATAAGATAACTAAAATGGTTATCAGATTCACAATTTCAAAATAGAATTATTTGTATAAAATCTACAATTAACTCTAAATTATGATCAATTGTATATGTGCTGCCAAAGTGAGCACATAAAATACAATCAATTGTAAAACACTTTCTAATGTCACAAATTATTTAAATGTGACAAGGTATTTTGTAATCTTATGAAAATGATATTAGAAAGATAATGCTTTTCTAGAAAGATCAGGTTGATATTCTGACTCTATCTTATACCAGCTGGTGGTCATACACGCTACTATAGAAGTTTAAAAGAGGCAAAGCAGTCCCATAGGACTGCAGATTGGGCCTCAGCTTTGCCGAACATAGGAACTGCCATTTTGAGAAGTTCCAAATACCATGAGATTCAAGTAGTGGCAGAGTCTAGCCATATAGGATAGATTTGGCGTATACAGCCCGGCCTCACCTCATCATCTCCTCTCCAGAGGACAATGAAGCTTGACAGCATTCTTCCAGAGGTGAGTAACCAGGGAGCTGTTCTCTCCCCTGACTTGCCAGTTCCACTGGCAGACTCTGAGCTGATAAACAAGCAACCCCTGCCTGGGTTGGAGGGTCTTCAATATTGGATCCTGAGCACACATAGGTCAATGCCTGGACCCTGATTGGGACATTCATCCAGCACCTACTGCTAACACTAGTCCTGTTTGAGTCCATATCTAGCAAACTGGGCTCATGTAAGCCTATATGGAGTTCTCATTGCCATGCTCCAACTCTAGACCTTCGAAGTCTCTGTTTGACATCTAACATCAATATGGGGTGACCAGGGTTTACATGGAGTGTTCCAAGACCCCTGAGCACAGCAGAATCTCTACTGTGCATTCAATCAGTACCCCAGACACAGCTCCTGCTTAACACAACAGGCCAGTCCTCTGCCTGGTTAAGAAGCAAGAGCAATAGATGCCTATTCTGCCTGGTATGCCAGACACCTATGAGATACCTCCCAGCGCTCTGTACCCTCACTGGCTTTTAGAAATCTGTTCACATTAGTCCTGGGTAAATCTGTTTCTCTTCTGAGAATCCACAGGACTGAGAGTCAAGTTTGAAGCCCACAGTAGTTTCCACAAATCAGGAGCTGGTCCCACAGACACTGGAAAATACATCAGGTAATGTGCATTGATTCCCAACCAAAAGGAATGGAGCCTCAGCAATAAGACCCCACACATTCTCTGGTCTGGTTTCCCAGTATAAACAGCTACCACACATTGAACTACAAAGAGAGATCTCCTTGAACAGAGTAACCTCTATACAAACTCAAAGACTATAAAATGGGGAAATGGGGAATGTGACTTGTAAGAATAAAGACTAGAGAACTGGGAAGAAAACACTCCTCTGAAAACATTTAGGAACTTTTCCCTCTTTTTCCTTTTCTTCTCCATTATTAATACATTTCTAACTTTTTTCACTATTTTTTGATGGATTTTGGAGTATTACCAATCATTTTCTTGTCTCTCTTTTAATATTACTTTGATGTATTTGAATAGGTCTTCTTTTTATTCTCACCCTTCTTTTCTCACCTTCTCTCTATCAACTTGTTCCTGCGGTGTTTTTTCTTATTTTCTTTTCCTCTAGTTTAATCTCCCCTCCTTATTTTTTTACACTTCTCCTAAGTGGTTACCTCTGCTACTGCTACCTTTGACCACTAATTTCCCTTTACTCCTTAACAAGGCCCCTACACCAATCTTACCATATTCTTCACATGTACCGCAGCTTTAATTTTCATAATCTATATTCTGTTTGTTCTTTTTTCTTCATACTACCATACCAGCACCACCTACAATCATGAATCTATAGGTAGTTAACTATACCTAACTATGGCTGAATGTTGCTTTATGGTGAAGGGGTAAATCACTCTATCAAAGCAATATTTACTGCATATAATTTTATAATTTATCTTAGATTTCGGTTTGTAACTTTAAATCCTGTACCTAGGATAAAAGGTGAAAAAACATTAGTTATTATAGTTTGTCATTTTCCAGTTAGTGCTTGATACTATAGTTATTATTGATTGCACTACATGAGCCAAGGTGATACTGCTGGTATAATCAATTGATTCTCCTTGTATGTCAACGACTAGATTGTCGGGGGTCTTAATTTCCTCTTCACCCTTAGCTGCAAGCTTAAGATAATATAGGTTCAATGTTTGATACATATTATAAACTCAAGGAACACAAATCATGTAGCGTTTATAATTTATGGAATGTATACTCTGGCAAACAGTGTAATTCCTTTCTTTCAGGAAAGAAGCTAGACAGCATTGTTGGTGTCTAGCTATGTATAAAACATCCATGAATCTAAGAGAAATGATCACTGTATGATAAAAATGTGATCCAAATTTTCTAAAAAGTTAAACAGAAAATCATCCTTAACATAAGAACTTTCTAGAACTTTTATGTTCTGAATGTGCCTTTTTAAAGGTTATGTTATAATAATTTATTTGCTTAAAAACAACTCTCTTCACAATACTACACAGTTCTAAACAGTAAGAATCTTTTCTTCAGGTCTTAGAATCAGATATCAAATTTTAAATCATGATTTTAATAACGTCTTGTTACTTAGTAATTATAGAAGGAATATCGGCATATTATAGAAAATTTAAAAATACAAGTGAGTGTAGAAAGCTAAAAGACAAAATAGAATCCGTTTATCTAGAAATAATTAGTTATAATTTTGGTATTTTTTTTCTTTTTAAGAGTAAAAGTATACACATATGTAGTATTTGTATTAATACAAATGTGTTTGTGCATATTATCTCTTTTCCTTCAAATGTATCCTGAATCATTTGTTTCAAATGAATTTCCTGCAAAAATATTTTAGGGACTGTATAGTTTTCTGATAACCAAATATGAAAGATCTACTTAGCTAAAACATATCACTGGGGTATTTATAATGTTGCCACTTTCCTATAATCATCCCTGATGAAAACGTTAAGTTAAATTATTTCCCAGTTAAGCAACTGAGTCAGAAGACATCAGCATTTGCAATAGTTTTAACACAAATTAATAAAGAGGTATATAAATGTTTATATCTATACTTGCATACAACTGATTATATAACAGCATCTTTCATTGTACCTTTATAATTTTAGGTATTAATATTTTAAATTTTTACTAATAGGGAAAAGTACCTTGCATTTTTTGATTTGTATTATGTTGTCTATTTGTATATAATGACCTTTTATCATGTTTGTGACTTGTATTTCACATTTGATATCTACTGCTTATTTTTATGTCCCTATGTTTTCTTTTCATTAATTTTTCCAGGGATTTATAAAAATGTACATATGAGTGACAAGTACTCTATTCTAAATTCCTATCATGTAGTATTATGCTATTCCATATTACTTAAATATATCTTAACCATTGTGTGAAGCAGAAAATATTTCACTAAGTTTATTGCTAAATAAAAATTTGGGGCATAAATTTTCTAACACACTTCTCGAATCATTAAAAAAAAATAATACAGGAGACTTGAAAAAAGATGGCAGATTGATAGGTAGCACGGTAGAGAGCCTCTCTGAGAAAAACAACTCAGATGCTAGAAATTAACACCATGGAGAAGACCAGACGAAAGGAGAGGGATTTTCATGACCTAGGAAGAAACAGAGAAAAAAGAGGAAGAAAGAAAAAAAAAAGTGGATGGAGGGATGGAGCTGCTCCTGCACTGCACTGTGCTAGATGGAGGGCTGGAGCTGGACACGCTCCCACTGGACCCAGTCCCGCACTGTGCTGGGTGCATCTAGGAGTCGGGCGACTCACGATTGAGCTGAGGTTGTGGTCCTGCCAAGATGGGGGATTGGTGAGCCTGAGACCCTTGGCAGGAGGGTACACTACAACAGGGAGCAGAACTGGCGAACCAAGCTGCACTGACCCATGATGAGTGCTGGGAACTGGGTCCCGCAGAGGTGGTGACTAGCTAGATGACATATTGGGAGTTGGGCAGGACAGGCCTGAACAGGAACCGCAGTGACATCAGTCGGCTACTCCTGGCCCAGAGTGGACTGGTACGTTCTGCTTGGGCTGGGTCATACCCCTGGTCAGGACCCAATAGCCAGGGTAAAAACTGTCCCAAACCTGTGACATCAGCAGGGCACAGACTAACATGCTGAAGGCACTCACTGGTTGACTAGCTCAGAGGAGAGGGCCAGCCCACATTGCTCCTACGTGTACCTCACAGATCAACAATAAATGGGAGAGAGCAGCAAACTAGCCAGCACACATCAGAAAAACTGTAAGCAACAGTGAAAGGACCTAAGACCTCCACCATACACCTGCCTGAAAGAAACCAGAAATATGACAAGAGAAAGAAACAAGAAAAAGCCTCCAGTCACTGACCCAGGGAAAATAAGTCCAGGAGAGGTAAATATAGAAGAGATTGAAGGCAGCAAACATGCAATATTGGACACGGCCTCAACGGAAATAAAGAAATACTTCTGTGACCTCATCAATGAACTTAAATCTGAATTCTAACTCAACTGAATCAAGATATAAGAAGATTAATATAAGAAATGCTAAGTATCTCTCAAGAAGACATACATGGAAGAATGGAGGAACAGAAAAAGGACAGAAACCTTTGATGAAGAATACAAACAAAATCTAGAATATATGAAACAGATCCAAAGAGAATACCAGGAAATTAAAAACTCCATTGAAAGCTGGCAAAATTTCTTGACAGAAACTAAAGACAGACTTTCAAAACTTGAAGACAGATTTGCAATGTGTGATCGCAAAAGGAACCAGGAAATAATAATACAAAGGCTAGAAGACAAGAGGATCTATAATTTAAGAACAAAAAACATGAGCAAAGAAGTAGGGGCAAATACAAATGAAATAAAAAGGTTATTCCCACAAATAATTAAGGAAAACTTCCCAAACATAGGAAAAGAAAAAGATATTCAGATATATGACGCATACAGAACTCCAGCCAGCTACAACCAAAACAGATCTACACCCAGACACATAATAATCAAGATCCCAGAAATTCATCACAAGAACAGAATATTAAAAGCTGTCGGAGAAAAGAAACAGATCACCTATAAAGGAAAACCCATCAAAATCACAACATACTTCTCAACACAGACTATCAAATCAAGAAGAGCTTGGAGTAAAGTATTCCAAGCCCTGAAAGAAAATAACATCCAACTCAGATTGATGTATCCTGCAAAACTATTGCTCAAAATTAATGGAGAAACAAGATGTTTTCATGACAAAGAGGAACTGGGGGAGTTTGTGACCACCAATCCAACCTTACAAAAAAAACTGAAGGACATTCTAGAGAGAGAGAAAAAAAAAATCAACAAGATTCCAGGAACAATGGCAAAAAGGCCTCAATGAACAGACCAGACAGTGGAATGAAGAAGAAAAGTAAAGAATGACAGAAAAATAGCATAGCAGAGATGAGGCATAGAAAATTGGCTATAATCTCTAACACAGATGGCCTGGATACACTAATAAAAAGAAACATAGGCACAATAGATCAGGAGATAGGGTCTATCAAGATGCTCTGAATAAGAAATACAATCAACCTGAAAGAGGGTTAATGAACCAAAAGTCAAAGGTGAGAAAACAATGCTCTATGTGACAGGGAGCCAGAGAGAAATAGGGACAGCTCATCCAGCAGCTCCAGATAGGTTCGAAACCCATGACACTTTTGTGCAGTGGAGAACTACTCAGCTCTCAGGAAGGAAAACCTTGAGGCTTTAGTAAGTAAAAGAATACAGCTCATGATCAAGTTCAGGGGAAAAAAGGTTCAGAACCACTTAGGTACATAGTGGGTTGCCCCCTATCCTAAAATCTAAAGGAGTTAGTGAAACCCGAAATGTACAAAGCACCCTGAGAAAGTGAAAGGGGAGGAACTGTCTAAAAAAGGAAGGCAATGGACATTATTAATAGTCTATCAGGATTTAAAAACCACTTTATTCTTAATGCTCTGTTTAGTTTGATTTTATTCTGTTTCAGTCTGTCTACGCATACTAGATTTGAGAGCCCAGACAGCTACTCCAAAAATAGCAGGAAATACTACAGTAAATATCCTTAATTTCCTGAAGCCCTGTATTACTTACACTGTCTTACTATGACTGATCTTATTTGAATCTGGTTTGTTAGATCACTGTTTTGTCTTGACTGATTTTATTTGAATTTGGTATGCTTGATAGCATTCAAGTCTGAGGGCAGAGGCAACTATTCTGAAGATGACAAGATTCAAAGGATACCCATTCCAGTTGGATTATTAACTGCTTTTGAAGTCATATAATGTCTCCAATGTTTTGTTTTTATTAATATTGCTATGTACTGCTATGCCCAGTTATACTATGCCTGATGAAAAAGACAACTGTATTGAAAATAACAAGGGACATCATAGTAACTTCTGTAGATCACCTAGTATTGTGGTTCTATCTGACTTTTTTGTTTTGTGTTTTTCTAGGAATTTGCTTTGTTATCTTGTTTTGATTTGTTTTCCCTTCTAATACAGAAAGGTAAGTATACATGTAGAGATTCATGCATGTGTAGAACTTCTAAACAGTTTACAAGAATTGATAATAGTTATTGTAAAAAAAAAGAGAGGAAAAGAAAGTATTCGAAAGGATATAACTGCATGCATGTTTAAGTGTGTAAGATTGGTAACCATATTACTAAGTTTTTGTTGGATAGGTGAACAGAACTGGTTGTAGTCTCACTGCTTAAATGTCCACTTTGTATGCTTTACTTATGTAACTTGAACAACTACTTCTAAAAGGAAAATATGTTATTATCAACCAGTGATTTCTTACTGTTTTTTTGAAATTATTTATTATTTCTACCCTCTTTCTGTTTTTCTTTAAATAAAAAAAGAAAAAACAATACAAAGTGACTGATTTACAATAATTACATTAAAAATGCTATCAATACTGAATCTACTATAAAACACTGCATTTTTTTATAAGTTCCTAGAAAGGCCACTCCTTTACTTATCTTGAGTAAGTAATCATGTGATGAGTGGGTTCTATAAAATCTTTCCCTAAACCATTTTTTATATGAATCTTTATTAAGTTACATTTCTAATTCAAATTTCCATAGATGTCTATATTTTTAAAATACAGATGTCTATAAATAAACAAATAGTAATTTGTTTATTTATTTCCATAGATGTCTATATTTTTAAATGCTTCTTTAAAGAGTAACTTCCACACAAATTAATCACCCTCAAAACCTAATGACCTAATCTTTTCATCCATAATATAGTAATACTGATTAATAATAAAACTTTCAGTACCTGGAGATGGAGCAAGAAATAATGTAAGAAAGGAGTAGATGATGCAGGGTAAAGTAAATTTTAGTTATTCAGGGCCACCCCTCCTCCATCAGAAATTTCATTTTTTAAAAAGTGACATCAATAAACTTTCAGAGAAAGCTAAGGCTTAATTACAATTGGAACCATCCAACAAATTCAGGATATTTAGTTTCAACAAACAGATTCATTATAAAATTTAAATTACACAAATGACCATGGAGCGTTCTTCTTCAGAGAATCCAAACAGACATAACTTACCACATCCCGAAAGACAACAGCACGCAGGCGATTGATATCAACATCCTGAAGAAGTCTATCGGGATCCTTAATAGGAGAAAGATTACTGGGAACATTTTCCAAGGGAGCCTTAAAAACAAAAGAAAATTATGAGTAAAACAAAAGGGAATGGTAAATATAACAACTATCAGAAAGTTACATAGAAATATCATTTCTAATATGTTTAACTTATTCTGAAGTGGCCACATTCTTTACTTCCTCTCCCGAGTTAAAATTTATTGACAACACTCTACATATTTTAGGTAATACAGTCACATATTAAATTAATGAGCCTTGTTCTCTGAAACCCAACCTTACATTTTTTCACCTATAGAATGCATTACAAATTGTGTACACTAAAATTGATAATATATTTAAAGTGCCAAATATAATTCCTGTACATAAATAATGTGTGCTTTCTGTTTCTGTGACAGAAAACAGACCAACTTCTACTTCTCTATAGGCGTCACGCATGACATTTCACTCCTAAATCAAAATGTTTGACTCTTTTGTAGCACAAAATAGTAAAAACAATATGGCATTTGAAAGCTGGTAGTTATTTGATTTCCATTGCAATTCAAAACTTAGCAGCTTTGGGATCTTACATGAGATCTTAGCTTTTGTAAAACTAAGCTAGATCATCTAAACAATAGGTTAATAATATTTATTATGTGAAGATCTAATGAACATAGTATTTATAGTACAGATGGAGAAAACTATAACTATTTGAATATAACATTTTACATTTTACAATGATTACCCTAATTTGACCATTATAAAGACTACATGACAGGAAAAGCATGGTCTATGCTTCCTTTTTTTTCCTCACAGGATAAAAAGGAGGCTTCATAAAGATTTGTGACTCACACAACTCTATACAGATTAGTGGAAGGGAACCATTTTTGTTTGTTTGTTTGTTTGTTTATTTTGTTTTTTGCACATAGAAAGATTATGTTTTTTTTTTCTTTCTAAAATGCCATGTGGGAAACATTAACAGGAAGCAGAAAAAAAAAAAAAAACAGGAAAATAAAAACTTACCACTCCAATCTACTTATTCCCTGTCCTGAAATGTGTTTTGTTACCAACTCAAATCTAGTATATCTATATACAGGATTCACCCATTTTTCACTGACAAATATCTTGCCAAAGAGACATGAGACACTATTAGGTTAACTAAATTACCACCAATTTACTTTCATGGGCTTTTCAGCTTGAATTTGACCCACAGAGTGGTATCTTGCTTGAAAATCTCAAAAGGCTCCCTATTATCAACTGAGTGAAATATGTACACCTTAAGATTTAAGTTTCCCAAAATAGTAATTTGTTTATTTATTTCCTAATAGTGAGTGTTTGATTTAGGACAATGCTAAGTGTCTTAAAATAGAGAAGGGAAAAAAGTCATTATCAGTTGAATGTTCACTGTATATATGCCAGGAATTACTAAGCACTTTTGTGCATCATTATAAGAATAAATTAAGATTTGCAATGAGCAAAATGGTAAAACTGAGAGTTAAGAGATTAACAAATTTGTCTCAGGTCATGAAACTAGTAACAGCCGAACAGAACACCAACTCAGAACTGTCTTCTTTTTATAAAGTACTCCAGTGCTCTAAAGAGTTACAAAGATGTACAAGAAATGGACACTGCCTCTAGTAACTAATAGTCTACTTAATGTCTATAAAAATAATATGAGGTGGACTGCTAACACATTAATATTTAATTTGCCAAGCAATAGAGGGCCCTGTGTATCTGTCTATTAAAATGATATACAGTGAAATTATCTTGTGATTGTTTCCTTGACTACAGTGAGAAAGAAAAGAGGCTATAATACTGTAAATAACCAATACATACAATAAATATGTGGTTGGTCTGTTCAAAAACTGCATAAGTTTAAAAAAAACAGAACTTATAAAATCAATTAAATTTCTATTTCACTTACTGGGCAAAAAAATACTGTATCACTATTAGACAACTAAGTACAAGTACAGTGATGATAAGAGACAACACCGGGATTTGATAGAAACATCAGAGCAACCTGCTTAGACTGTGGTGGCAGTGAGGATGTCAACAAACTCCTAAGAGAGTAGCATTTAAGCTAAAATCAAGAGTTGAACAGATTTTAGCTGGGTAAAAGATCAGGATAAAGGTATAGGAAAACATGTAAAAGTCTAAAAGTTGCTCTTTTTATGAACTAAACAAAGTCAGTAGTATGATTAAAGCAGTACAATCAAAGTGGAGAGTATAAATATACACACTCCAGCTGGGGAAAGAAGTGATCAGCCATACAAGACTTTGAAATAATGCTAACTAAAAAGATGATGAAGAGAATTAATTTAGCAGAATTACTAGTATATTTTAAATATTCTATACTGTTTATTCATTTGGTGGTCAATATATTTTTATTGATAATTACTATTATCTATCACCAAATACACATCCATTTAAAAACTGCATTACTTGTTTTTGAACTCTGAAAAAATTTTAACTATTAAAAATGGAAATAATGAAGACTTTCTATTGCTATGTGCTGATAATAATTTTTAAAAAAACTTCATGAAGGGGAAATTATTACAGCAGTATCTTTATTCAATAACCCCAGAATGCAAATCTCAGAAAGGTTAAATAATCTTGGTAAGAAAATTACAAAGCAGAGAAGCCAACACCAAGGCTTAGAGTTTTCTGATTACCCATGCCATGCTGCATAAACCAAAACAATCTTTTCCAGTTAGATCAGATTTATTAGCACAGAATATGGCTAATTACCTTTGATGCAGTTGAGGCAGTCACACTTTGGGGAGCTTCCTGAGGTTTACTGCTTCCATGGGAAGATTTGTTTCCCCTGTCTCTCTGTCTTTGTCGACATTCTAAACAATTTCTCACAGCTACACAACAAACTATTCAAACAATCAGAAGCATATATTAAACATAAGTTGTTGTTTTTGATGTACTGAAAAACAAGCCAGGGTAATTATTCTTCTATTATTTTCCTTTCCTTCACTCATTACTATTTTTCAAAATCAACAATCAATAAATATTTTTTTAAATTATGAACGACAATAATGAAAGTATATAAAATATATACTATGTAGCTAAAAAATAAAAACAATATTACTAGCCTGCTGAAGAAACAGAATATTAACAGGAAATTCACAATATATCCTTCCTTACTCTAGTTCCCTCCATCTCTCCCAATTGTGAGTCCTACAGATCAATAAAAATTTTTAATAACTTAAAATTCATATGTGATTAAAAATTTTTAATAACAAGGCATCCACCCTTAATTTTACTATCTTGGAGAATATCAGTTCATAACTTCCCATTTCAGGTATACTAAAATGCCACAAATCCCAATATCTACCCTCCTCACAGCAGGTAAATATATAGCCACTGTTGATAAGCATTCAACATATTCACTTATTTTAGCAAATAGTAATGTAACCAGTTACAAAAATTTTCTAATCAGAACACCTGACTTTAAATCCTGATTTTGCAATTAATGAGTTGTGTAATTTTATGTGTGCCTTGGTTTTCTCATAAGTAAATTGAAGATAAGGATAACTTTTCCCTTAGAAAGCTATTTTGATGATTAATTAAATTAATATATGCAAAGACTTAGAATAGCAAATAATAAAATAAGTGATGAATGTTTGCTTTATTATTCACTTAAATCTGTTAGGTACTATTAAGATAAAAATAAAATCAATTTAGAAATAAAAACTCAATAACTAAATTAATCTTGATGAGAACATATTCAGATATTTAAAATATTTAAATGTTTTAAAGTTCAATCTATTAAATACCAATGTAAATGTTTATAACGGCCACAGGAAATTAACTTACAGCTCTTGGTTTCCAGAGATAGCCCAAAGTGATCAATATCTATGTTACAATGAATATGAAGTAATTCCTCTCAATTTGACTGTCTTTTAAAAAATACAAAACAAGCAGGTTTCAATCTACCATTTTTTCCTTATTCTTTCCTTGCATTAAAAACTTCTTCCCTACAACTACGAATGGGGAGGTTTTTTTTATTGTGCCTTTTCAAAATTATGAATAAAAACTATACATATCAGGAATTTTCTGTCTCCTGGTTTGCTTTCTTCTGAGCTGCTAATGTTCTAAGGCAGGTATAAAAATATAACTTTTCTGCTTGTCCTAAAGATGTAAATAGATTAAATGCTCTTAGAAAGATGCTGGAATTGATTCGATGTACTGCTAGGATTAAGGGAGACCCACCCTGGGTTTGAGTGTTACTCTCTTACCCCTAAGAGCAGATAGACAGCAGACAGGACAGAAGGAGGGTTCCTGTGGTCACTTGCTGCTTGCTGCTTTTTTGCTGCCTTTTGTCTGCCACAAACTGTTTCTCCTCAGCAATGTGCTCTGCCACACCCCTCTGCCTTGAAGCCAGCCAATTGTGGACTAAAACCTCTACAAACTGTGAGTCAAAACAAACCTTTCCTCCTTTAACTTTGGGTGGTGGGTATTTTGTCTCAGCAACAAGAAAAGTAGACAAGATATTCCTTAAAAATCTAAAACCTCTGTTTCTGGAAAAGGGAGACATCAAACAAATAATAATCATTTAACTTGGTTTAACAGATAATAATCAATAACCTAAACATAAGACCTTCAACTAAATTCCCTACAACTATCCATAACCCTTGACATCTCCCTCTTATATCAAGCCCTTTTACATTTACTGTCAGCATCACAGGCCCTTCATGGAAAATACTTCTCAATGTAACCAAACCATTATCAAGAACTTCTAAAATTATGTTTCATCAGAACAATTATAACATCTCACTTGAGACAAAAAGTTTACTTAACTACTCCATTTCTGCAGACCATCTATACTATCAATGTCTTCCCCAGGGATCTAAACTCTTCTCATGAGATCTTTCAACCTATAAAGACAGCCCTCCTGGAACATAAGCACATGATCTGGAAAAGTGAGTCAAGCCGTTTTTAATACACAGGTTTGGAACCACATACTATATGTTACACCACTTCTCACAACATCTCAGGATTTGCCTTTCCCAATCAGGAATCTTTTTGCTTTGTAGCCAGCAATCTTCTCTGCTCCTGCCCACTAAATAGCTACTTGTCCCCCAATATCAATGTGGACCCCAACACCAATCCCTACACCTGTCCCCATCGCTGACCATATTTGCCAAAAGGGTAAATTATTGCCATTCCTCTAACAACATACCCACGGAAATACTACTGCATTGGGAAAACTAACCACTTCTCTCACCTTCTACTAAAGCTTATCACAGGACCTAGAGAGCACAAAACCTAAGCAAGATCCAGGAACAGTGGGACCATTCCTACTGCACAGCATGAGGGATTTCATCCAAACAATGACAGGTAGACAACAAAACAAACAAGCAAACAAACAAATGTCATATAATCCTACAATATAGCAGAACACAGCAGAAACTAGTCAAAAGAATGTAAAGCCCTAACCATTTTCAATCTTCCTTTCCATATCCTCAACAATGCCCAATTTTTTTTATCTTTATGTTTTTTACTTTTTTCTTATATCTCTAAAGCAAAAGGATGAAATTTCAGCTTTAAAGCCCCCAATCCCCACCTCCAGCAGCCTAACCTCAATTCTAGATTCAAAGTTAGCTAATTTCCTTATTCCATTCCACATTTTATTATGTGACCTAAGTTCTACACCCTATCCCAGGTTTAAGAGCTGCTACACCGTCTATTTCAGAACCTGGACCTGCTACTGCACATTGTGCTAATAAGTCTTACTGCCTCCTTAGGTTGACTCTAGATCTGAAATCTAACCTAATATATGTGATGGTATTTCAAGTAGTGATTAAAGGTTTCAATTCCATTAAATATCTAATGTGAATTTAATTCTGAAAAATTAAAGGACAACTAAATTGGATAATCAGCTACTTATACCAATACCTTATATACCATAGAACTGTATAAAAGTAAACTTTAATAATTATGTAAAATGTACTATTACTCTTAACAGACTTACCTAGTCTTAGGCACTGTCGCATTAAACCTCCAGAAGACATGTTTTTTTCAGCTTCAATCTCACTAAAATTTAGAGAACTGGCAAATACAAGTACATCAACCATGGCCATCAGTCGGCTGAGAAACGTAACTGCTGTCTCTGCTGACATGCCTTGTGTCACTTCAATATTTTCCAATTCCGTCTTTAAAAAAGTAGAATAGTTAAGTTTTGTTTAAAATTGGGAAATATAAGCTATATAACAGATACTACAAGTAAACAGAAGTTTAACACATGTAATAAAATAAATGATAAACTAATTCTATGCATATATCAGATTATCAAAAAATGTAGTTTACTTATAAATTATCTGTCAATAAAGGAAAAAAATATAAAATAAATGCTGGTTTTAAATGTCATTAGTTGTAAAAAACTGCACATTATGTTACACTGCTTACTTTACAAATTTACAAAATTGACATTTGTTTTCTAATATCCTCATTCTCATTTGTAAAAGGCTATGCACCTTTTCCTTTCAAATATATGTTATGACTGATACAAAACATAAATGATAATTTGATTTCATTTGGAATCAAGATGAGATAGCTGTCAAATTAGAATGTATAATTTCTTACCCATTTTAGAATAAACTGAAATCACTAGGTATTTCATGTGCACAATAAAACTCTTGAGTAAAAATAATTAAGAATATCATTAAGTACTTTAGATATTTAATTTGTGACATATAAAACACTAGCAATAAGAATCAGTAGCATTCTAGATTTAAAGCCATACTTGCACTAAAATATTGTCTGTGATAAAATCTAATTTCATGCTTTGAGAGGAAGTATTACAAAGTATCCTGCTTCTTAAATGCATAACTTTTTAGTTTTATAAGCAATGGCAACATTTCTTATTTTATTTTCCATTGTGTACTATAAAATAATTGTAATGATTTAAGTTCCTTATGATTAGATTTTATTTTCTTATTTTCTCAGGGCCTAAATGGGCAAAGTACAAAACACCTTATAAATAAAAACATTTCTATAAATTGTATAAACACTATTGCTTAAAATGGCCACACTAATCATACTGATTAATCTTACCTCTTAACCAAAATGATAAATTCAACTAGAATGTAAGCATATATAGTAGATTTCTGTTCATATATAATGTTCATTTTGATATTATTTATACACATCATTCTACCTACACATCTTCCTGTTTGAAAGGGGCAACATTAATATTGAAATATCAGAGGAAAATAGTGATGGGGGGGTCCTTAAATTCTTAAAACACTTCCATATGAGAGGGGTCATTTCTTCTAAACTAATAGATAGCTACCACAAGCGCTATATAACTAAATCTAAGTTTAAATCTGAGTATGAAATATAACAGCCTTTCTTCCTTCCATTTACCAACAAAACAAGATTAAAACCATTCTTTCCAAACTGAGTTTGGAAATAGAAAAAAAAATTACTTAGTATATATTATTTACATTAGGCCAATTCAGTATTCACAGCCTATAAAATTAACTTATTTCTTGTACTTTCAACCACAAATTCCTTACACAGTAACACTTCATAGAGGTGTAACTTTTCAAACACAGCTTGGACACAGAGCATAGCCTATATAGAATGAATACATTGCACCATGAATAAGAACTTGTGACCATGATGCAATTTTTTTTTTAAAAGCAAAACCTTCATTTTAGATCCGTTTCAATTTAAATTTTATATAACTGAATTGAAGATGTGGCCACTGCTTAGCAGTATCAACCACTCTGAAAGGCCTTTAAACTATTACAACTCAGTATGTATATTCATTTTGAATTCTGAAATTGTACTTACCTCTCTTTATTTGCTAGTGATATTACTTATACGTTGTTTTGAAATCTAAAGCAGTAGCTTTAGTTCACTCATTTTAAAATTATAAATAGAATTTCTAAATTGAACATGTTATGGAACATCTATTTTTTACTGAAAAACTATACCTTAAAGTAAAAGTCAGTCTTAACACGAAAATAACCTAAAAGAGAGCTCTTATTTTGTTCTGTATAAAAATAATTTATAAATATGATGAAAAGCTACATAAGCATATTATAAAATTTTAAAATAGGCTTTAAAAGAAATCAATAGTACTATACCTCATGCTATTTCTTTTCATTGTAATCAGTTAAATCTGATTGTACATATGACTGTAACAATACTGCTTTCATTATAATAATGTATTTATTATTGTGAATAATTAATAAAACAGTAATTCATCAATGTATTGGGAAAATAATTCTTTTAATGATTCTTTAAAATATACAAAGGATATCCCTTAATATTAATGATACAGAAACTCAAAATATAACCAAGTCAAAATTTCATAAATAAGTAAAAATAAAATTTAAAACTAAAAACCTAAAAATTACTGCAGAAGTAATACTAACCTTAGAACCCTGGACATGCATTAGACAAAAGACAACAGACCAAAAAAGTACAAGGAAAGAAAATTATTAAAATTAAATGAAAATACAATGTAAAATTGAAACACAAAGTAACATTTAAAATCATATCTGATATTATTAAAAGCAAAACTCTCAGAGATATTCATTTTATAATTACATGTGATCAAGATTATATATGAAATATTTAGACTGAAATTTAGTTCTTTTTTAGTAACTCTGCCGAAATAATATATATAGTTCATATAATAGAAAGTAAGCATACTCTCTTTTACAAAACAAGTATCTTTTCCCATTACATGATTAATGAAACATTTTAACAAATTAACTAATATAATTCCTCTGCAAAAACCCTAACTTGGTACTGATTCAAGTAGAGCTAATTCAGGGAGGTTAACTATTTTTACCAACCTTCTACAACTTTCTATATGGAAGTCACTATAATTTGTTTCTCATTCAGAACCCTTGCTATATATCAAAACGGAAATATTTAAGTGACTTCAACTTAAAAACCATTTTACTGTGCCAGAAAAGAACTTAAAAAATAAGGCCTATATATGAACTAATTATATATTATACTAAATTTTAGTGTCTTGTGTATTTAAAGATAATTTTAAAAAATTACAGAGGATTTTCACAATTATTAGTCAACAACCATTTGCACTGTCAGTTTTTTGACAACAAATATATATAATCATAAATCTGAAAATATGCTATCTCTATGGTACATTCACTAGAAAATGTATAAAAGTACCCTAAGAGTACTATAGCATTATCAGTTCTATGAGGTAAGCAAGAGCAAAACCAAAAGTATACTTAGTAATTTTTTCAAATATATTAACTACATCCTGAAAATTTAAAATAATAAACTAAAATTAAAACTTTCTCACCAGTTTGGAGTTCCTTCTAAGGATTATGAAATTTTTGGGAGAACTAAAAATGTTGGTTTCTGTTTTTTTTTTTTTTTTTTCTGGGACAAACAAAATTAAACCACGTATGACAGTGAATTAAATTGTAAACATTCAGTGTTCTGGAGGCTTCAAATAAAATGGTGAACTTAAAAATCACAGTGATTATGTAATTTGTGGTTAACCATGTTATTTGCTTCATTCTTTTTTTCTCTATTTCTCTTTCATTCATGAGCAACTTGTACAACATGGTAGAAAATAAATGAGAGGATTCCACTGACTAGTCTTAGACACATTAACTCAAAAAACAAAGCAAAACAAAATCCAAAAGTCACGTTCCTTCCTCAAACTCCAGATGAGTCAAATTATATATTAAGTGACCTATTTTTCCAATGTTTTGAAGTTAAAATTATTGGTTTAATTTAGAAATTTAAAACTATTTTTGTAACATATTCTCTGCCACATATGATTTTAAATAATCTAGGTAACTTGAAAGCACAATAAAGTATGGTTCAACAATACTAAGTTCAGCGTTTTCACTATTATTATTAGCAATGTAGAACTATATTCTTTTGTTAAATTTCTATTAAAATATCTCTCCCCAAGTAAAATTAAAATTTTCTTTCAGGATGATGATACTGCAACAGCAAAACACAAATGTTATCCCTAGTACAAACTGTCATATTAATCTAAGATTCCATAGCAGAAAATAGATGTCTATGGGCAAACTCATGTAAATACCAGCCAAAAAAGTATGCCACTTTAGCCTTTTGCTATGAAAACAGATCATGCATAATAACTAAATTTATCTAAAATTTTATGTATAGTTTCAGCATTTTGACTATTCCATTCTAATTTAGAAAAAGGAAGACTATTTTAACATTATACAGATCCAAAAGGAACTAAATTTAAAGAACTCAATGAAAGAAAAGTTTCATTAAGAGGATTCTCTGGATATCAGCGTTTCCTGAGATCTGCGCCATGTTGAAACTTGGGGAGCTGGGAAAACAGGCAGCCAGCACATCGCTCTGATAAGTGGCTATGGCCTCCCAAGCCGCAGCTGCCCCAGAGTGAGAACCATATCAGCGTTTCCTGAGATCCATGCCATGTCAGAACTTGGGGCACTGGGAAACAGGCAGCCAGCACCCTGCTCTGGTAAGTGGCTGTGGCCTGGCAAGCTGTGGCAGCCCAAGGGCAAGAACCATATCAGCGTTTCCTGAGATCCATGCCAAGTTGGAACTTGGGGCACTGGGAAAATAGGCAGCCAGCTCACCGCTCTGGTGGGGGGCTGCGAGCCTAGAGGCATGTGGGCTAAAAATCAAACATCCATCTCATTCCCCCTCCCCCAGCAAGTGAGAGCCAGAGATCTGAGCATCTCTTGCACGTTTGACTATATGCAATATAGCAAATAAGGGAGATTTTCTTCTGCCATTTCTTTGAAGGCAAAAATGTTTATCTCTGTTTTGCTCTGTTCTGATCAATATTATTGATCAGAATATTCTGTTTTTATAATTTTGGTATTTCCTTTGATATTGCTCTACCTGATTAAAGGAACAACTACTGTGAAGAAAACCAGATATACTATTGGACTTATTGCTATTATCCCAGTAACCTGCTGTGAAGTTCTGTACCTATTTCACTGCACTGCCTCAACTGGCTTTTTCCTGTCTTGTTCTGCTGTATTTCACCACCTTCAAAATAAAATAAATAAATAAAATAAAATATAAGAAAAATAAATAACAAGAAAAAACAGATCAGTAAGGTACTGAGCAACCTGAAACATGATATAACTTAACAGATAATGAACTTAAAAAGCAAAAGGAGGAAAAGAAAGTGCTCTAAAGGATATAACTGCATGTATATTTAAGTGTGTAGGATTGATAACCATATTGCTAAGTTTTTGTTGGATCGGTGAACAGAACTGTTTGCAGTCTCACTGTTTGAATGTCCACTTTGTATGCTTTAATTTTGTAACTTGAACAACTATATCCAAGAAGACAATATGTAATGTACCAACTAGTGATTTCTTACTGGTTTTTTTTTTTTTGAAATTCTGTATTGTTTCTACCCTTTTTTCTGTTTTGCTTTTTTCCCTCCTATCTTTAAATAAATTTTAAAAAAAAGAGGATTCTCTGGTGTACTTTACATATAAAACCAAAATTAATTTTCACAATCTCCCTGAAGGATAAGTGTAATTAATCCCTTTTAGCAAATGAAACCCAGGTAGAGGTCATATCTAGTAAATGATTGAACCGGTTTAAAATGCAACTGTTTTATGCTAAAGCCCAAACATCTTTCATTAAATCATGATTTCAAGAAAGGTAATTTCTGAGCTGGGGTTATAGCTCAGTGGCACAGTGCCAGCCTGACAAATGTGAGGCCCAGAGGTAGGGGAGAGGAGAGGAGAGGAGAAAGGGGGAGGAGAGTGGTGTGGAGGGGAGGGGAGAGATAGAAAGGTATAATTTCTGAGTTTGTATTTAAAAAGCACTCAGGGGTCCACACTTATTCTGAGAAATGTAAAGAAATATTCTAGGATTTATTTTAGGTCTTTTTTTAATGGGGAACATAACACTTAGCATTGTACTTTTCAAAATTTAGTAAGAGTTCAACATGAGAACTCAAATGAGTACCATTGATTGAAAAAGGTTACATATTTTCTGAGAATGTAATGACAAGAATGTTCAGTGAAATGATTTTAAAAATTAAACTTTAGCCAATGGCAAGTCAAATTCAAGTTCTTGTTTAATAGAAAAGAGTGAATTTAAACTCTACTGCATTTTCAATGATCGGTAGTAAGTAGTAAAGTTCTCACACTATGCCATTATACTGTGAAATTTGCATTTATGACGCTGTCCTTTGGCAGCGTTCTGCAAACTATGATGTATAGGGTAAATCTATTTCACTGCTTCCTTTGAAAAACAAAATTTTATTAAAACACATATACCACTTATGTGCTATAACTGCTTTTATACTACAATAGCAGAATTTAGTAGGTGGAACAGCAGTATACACCTCACAAAACCTGAAACATTTACTATCCTACCCCATGCAGAAAGTTTGCTGACTATAGGCATCACTTCTCTGATTTATTTGTAAGATGCATATTTGCACATAATATATGTACCTTTTGAAAACCTCCATATACTTAAAACTCTACATATTTAAAATGATCAAAACACTCAAACATTCACTTCAAAATGTTTGTCTTTATGTATCTAGAACTGAAATTCTAATGGCATTTACAAGACAATGTGTCCCTCTGGTGATTTGTATATTGCCAATATTTCCTTTGCCTCTTATCACTTCCAAAATTCAGTTCTGACTTTTTTGCATTTTAAATCTAAATTCAAAAAGCCATAGTTTCTGCTCTACTTTCTTTCTTTAATCAGTCTTCTCCATCCTAACTTTTTTCTCTCTGCTGTAACTTTCATCATGAATACTGTATAATCCAGTTCTCTCTGTCTCTGTCTCCTCCTCGCCAGTAGTCAGTATCCCACCATGGTTCTACCAGATATAAAATGGGAGAAAGGTTCTGCCTACTTCTTTGAAGGAAGCAGTTTATTCAAAGAGCATAAAATCAGGTATATTGTACACCCAGGCACAGGTACAATCAGTTAATGAACTAAAACAACAGAAATATAGTGACAGAGACAATAAACTTTCCTCAGTTAAATGAATTTCCAATCTTTTGAGAAAAGTTTAGGCACTTTGCAGTTTTGAATTCCACACTATCATGGTCAACATGGCACAGGTAATAATTTTTGGAGTCAAATTTTAACATGTCAGTATCTTTATTTTGTATTTCTTATTTAAAAATCAGCAAATTTGGGTGGTAAAATAGTACACAAATCATATTTATAGTTTATATTATTATTTAGTATTTTTTCCATCCTGACACATAGCTCTTTTGCCTATAAAATTTAGGAGACAACTCAGTAATGTAAATATGTCAAACCGTGCAAATTTTCATGACTTATTGCTAATATATTTTACATAAAGTTTTTTGTTCTGTGCAAATTTTAAAACATTCAGTATGTATTTTTAAATGGCTATTAACAAAACCTTTAAAAACTTTGTAACAAAAATTATAATTTATGGCATAAAACAAAACTCAAAAGGAAAAAAAACTTTCCTATTTCACTATTATAACACGTGTTTAAAATTTTATCAAAATTTTGTGTCTACCAGAGGCGGGGGGTGGGGGGGGGACCACACATTACAGAGAAGTGACACTATACGATTCTCAGGATACCCACATTCATCACACATCAGCAACTACTTATGCTTTTCTTCCTGGCTCTGTTTTCTTGACTTAGGTGTTAACTCCATTAAGGCATTAAATGATAACCTGTTGCATTTCACTTCCTCTCAAAGTAGCCTGCTTGTCTTTTATATACGTGTTGAATAAGCTCATGGATGAAATACAGGTGTGTATGGCTGGGGGAGATGTATGAAGTATATAATCTGTTGCTGTTAATAATTTAAGTTTCGATACTGCTCTATGATAGTGGTATTGACAACAAAATAGTGAGAAGAAAGGTAAAGAAGCTTGCTAATCAAAAAATAAATTCAGAGATTCATCTGTAAACACTGCATCAGCAAGCAACAGGCATCATAATAAAATTGCAGTTTTCTCTTTTGCAAAGGTATACTTTCTGGGCTCAAGGATGGCAATAAGAATACAGGTTATGGGCCAGGGATACAGCTCAGCTGCACAGTGCCTGCCTGGCAAGCACAAGGTCCTGAGTTCAATTCCTGATACAGAAACAAAACAAATAAACAAAACACAGGTTATATGGGAACCACAATTCTATATTCTTTCCCATCTGAGAAAATAGCTATGGAGCCCTGCTGCTTTGCAGTGCTTGGTAACAGACACAGAGCCAAACAAATAAAAAGCAAGCAGTACTTTACCACTCAGATACATTTTAAGTCTTGAATCCAAAATATTTTTAAAATTAAAACTAAAATATAAAGCTAATATACTATTGATTCATTATATTTCAAATGGTATATATAATTTACATTAAATGCTTTTTAAATTTATCATTTTAATATATCCTATGGTTTTATATATAAGCAAATAGACAAAGCAAGATTTAGAAAAATAAATGTTGCACCAGTAAATAAAGCCAGAGAAAAATGTTACATAAGAGTTTAAACAGCTTATTGTAACATAGAATATATATATATTATATATATATATTATATATATATAATATATATATATAGAGAGAATAGTAATATATATACATACTATATATATATATACATACATATATATGTGTATATATATATATATATGACAGAATATACAGAATACAAATATATAATACATAACATACAAAGCTAAATCATTTATAGTTATGGCTCTTCCCCAAAACTGCTCATAAAAATTAGCTGAGACATATTTTCATAAACATGCATGTCTGAAATGCAACTTCTATAAATAAATAAATTTAAATGCTTAAAAAGTTTCCAGAGGAGAAATTTGTTAAAGTCTTGCAGTATTGGGCACTAGTGAAATGCTCAATTCATGTAATTATAAAATATAACCACTAGATGGAGGCAAAGTACTTACAGTCGGTGATGTAGCAGCAGAGAGTAAAGGTAAAATTCCTCCACAAGCAATGATGATGTTGTCTACCATTTGGGAAATGAGGTGAATTGTGTTATGTACAAAAATAATATTTTCATTGCTATTGACAAAATCCATCACAGATTTTGTAGAATGGCTAAAATAGCAGAAAAACAACACAAATGAATATTTCCTTGGTTTAAGAATAAGAGGTTTACATCATTTAGAATAATAACTTTTAAAGTAGAAACTAATTATGGAATATTGAAAGAAGTGAGACAAATTTAAAATTGAGTAATAAGAAAATAATCTGCAATTAAAATATCTTATTGCCCCAAACTAAATATCAATCTTCACAGAATTTTCTGTCCAAGCATATTAACTCATTATTTAAAAAATTCAATGAATTCAACTAAAAATAGTTATTTATGCTAAGATTGTTTTTTTCCTTCAATGGCAAAACAACCAATAATTAACTGAAAGCTTTAAACTTTTAGAAAGCTTAAATATGTCACATGACCCTATTGCAGCTCACACATCACCAAGGCATGATGAAAATGTATACTATTCGTCACACAAGTGACATGACAGTAGAGTACACACAAACTGATAAAAATCTGAGGACTTAATTGAGTAAAAGAGGAAAAATATCTCAGGCAAGTCAGTAATGTAGTTTTCTTATACAATACATATAATACAGATATAAAAAGAAACATACAGCTTTGCTGTTATCAGTCAAAATTATAAACTGCTTTCTAGTAGAAATAAATAAAACAGATTATCCTATGGTCAATCTTAGGTTGATAATTATCATCTTTTTAGTCAGAAAATATTATTTACTATATCTTGGATATCAAGATATTTTCCCATGTCTTAAAAATGAGCTAGCTTATATTTCTTTTAAAATTACATAAAACTCTGGGGAATTTCATTAAGTGTCCATGAAAGAAAACAAAGACATAGTATTTCGATGGGAAGAAAGTTGAGTATCACTGACTTAGGGACTACTTATAACCAGTAAATTACATTATTTATTGCCATATTATTGATCTTTACTGTAACAGTAACATAATTCATGGTATTTAATTTTCCTCAGTTATCATCCCTCAGTAAATTACCATGTAACAACATTAGAAATAAAAATGAGTAGCCTAAGAACAAATTCATCAAAATAAAATCAAAAGTAAAAATTTTCAATGGCAGATTCTACTGAGTGCTTTAATGACAGTCCTGACTTTTTTCTGGAGTAATATTGTAGACTTTGATTTATTATCAAGCTGTTGTGGACAGAGGAAAGGCTGTCCTCACCTCAGGTACTGCATTACTAACCAATATTGGTCAACATATGCCAGTCATTATAATAATTCCACTCCCTACTGCTGGTGATTGATTTCAAAATGAACATAGAATCCTGCTGGACCATAAAGGAGAAATTTCTTGAGGGACTTCTTTCAGGAAAAAAAAGTAAATAAGATGAATTGAAGAATGAAAAAAAGAAGTGAAGGAGAGAAATGAGAGAGAGAGAGAAAAAAAAAGCAAGCTGTGAGAAGACTGCCCTTTGCTTAGCAAGTTGGAACTGGAAACAAAGCAGTCAGCTTCAATCCTACAAGGAAAATGAGGAGAAGCCAAGAAGCCAGTTGGAGACCTGAGAATGTCACAGTGTTAAACCACTGATGGTTGAATTGTTACTTATAGTTATCAATTTCCTAATTTACATATATGTACATATAAATGATATATTTGTTATAATTAATTTGCTAATATATTTTATATAAAATTACACATGTATTAGAAAATTAAATTGAAAATTTAAAAAGATAATGATAATTCACATAGACTTAAGTGATTATATTTGAGCTGATATCCATTAACAACTGAAACAGTATAGGCTCTAACATATGCATCATGGTGTGATTTGAGGTTTTATTTTAGTAGTACATGTTATAATGTTGACACTAAATTTAGAGAAAAGTATTCATTTTAACAAGAGGGATTGCAAGATGGCTGAGTGAAGGCACAATAAGAGAACCTCCCTGAAAAAAAAAAAAAAAAAAACTCAAGATACAGCAATCTGACAACAAAGAAAGCCGGACAAAAGGAGAGGAATTCTCATGACCCAGAAAGAAACTGAGGAAAAAGAAAAAAGAAAAGAAAAGAAAAGAAAAGAAAAGAAAAGAAAAGAAAAGAAAAAGAAAGGAGGAAGAGGAGAAGGAGGAGAAGAGGAAGAGAAGAAGAAGAGGAAGAAGAGGAGGAGGAAGAGGAGGAGGAAGAGGAAGAAGAAGAGGAAGAAGAGGAAGAAGAAGAAGAAGAAGAAGAAGAAGAAGAAGAAGAAGAAGAAAGAAGAAGAAGAAGAAAGAAGAAGAAGAAGAAAGAAGAAGAAAGAAGAAAGAAGAAGAAAGAAGAAAGAAGAAGAAAGAAGAAAGAAGAAGAAGAAGAAGAAGAAGAGTGGACGAAGGGCTGAAGCTAGGCAAGCCCGGGTTGCTGTACCGGCCCATCTTAGAGTTGACTCACAATGGAGCTGAGGTTGACGAGAGTGGTGGTTGGTGAGCTCCAGACCCTCGGCTGGAGGAGGAGGTGCTACAGCAGGGAGTGGAAATAGCCAGTCCAGCTGTGTGAACTTTGGTGAGTGACAGGAACTGGAGAGGACTGACTAGATGACATTTTGGAGTTGGGCAGGGCCGGCTTGAATCAAAACCCCAGACTGCATCTGTCTACGATTCCTAGTCCAAAGCAGATTGGTGGGATCTGCAGGGCCAGGCCGGGGACGAGGCTGTTCTGAGCCAGTGGCATCCCCAGGGAACACACAAACTTCCTGAAGCATCCCCTGGTTGACTGACATAGGGGGAGAGGCTGGCTCACAGTGTGTACCTCAAGATCCGCAGTGGACTAGGGGTGGCACTTCCCTAGCCAGTGCGCTGCAGAAAAAAAAAAAAAACTGTAAGCAATAGGAAAGGCCCAGAGACCTCCACCACCCACCCATCTGAAGGGGGCCCGAAACATGACCAGACACAGCAAAAGGTCTCTAACTGCAGAACCAGGGAAAGTGAGTCCAGCAGAGGTAAATGCAGAAGAGGTTGAGAGCAGCAAACCTGTAATGTCAGAGACAGCCTCATCGGAAATAAAGAAATACCTCCGTGACCTCATCGTTGAATTTAAATCTGAAATTCTAACTCAGGTGAAGCAAGATATTAGAAGATTAATAAAAGAAGTCCTGAGTAATCCTCAAGTAGATACAAATGAAAGAATAGAGGAACCCAGAGAAAGAAGAGAAGAATATAAAGAAAAGAAACAGATTACCTATAAAGGAAAACTCATCAAAACTCTTTGATGAAGAATATAAACAAAACCTAGAATATATGAAACAGATCCAAAGAGAGTATCAGGAAATTAAAAACTCCATTGAAAGCTGGGAAAACCTTTTAACAGAAACTAAAGACAAACTTTCAAAACTTGAAGATAGATTTGCAACATATGATTGTGAAAGGAAGAATCTCTTAAAAATAACAAGGAACCAGGAAGCAACGATACAAAGGCTAGAAGATGACAAGAGGATTTATAACCTAAGAATAAAATATGTAAATGAAGATGTAGCAACAAATACAAATGAAATAAAAAGTATTCACAGAAATAATTAAGGAAAACTTCCCAAACATAGGTAACAGAAGTGAAGTTCAGATAAATGAGGCATACAGAACTCCAGCCAGCTACAACCAAAACAGAGCTACACCCAGACATATAATAATCAGGATCCCAGAAATGCATCACAAGAACAGAATATTAAAAGCGGTCAGAGAAAAGAAACAGATTACCTATAAAGGAAAACTCATCAAAATCACAGCGGTCTTCTCAATGCAAACCATCAAATCAAGAGCTTGGAGTGAAATATTCCAAGCCCTGAAAGAAAATAACCTCCAACCCAGAATGATGTACCCTGCAAAACTGTGTCTCAAAATTAATGGAGAGACAAGATATTTCCACGACAAAGAGGAACTGGGGGAGTGTGTGACCACCAATCCAACCCTGCAAAAAATACTGAAGGACGAGAGAGAGAGAGAGAGAGAGAGAGAGAGAGAATCACCAGGGTTCCAGGAACAATGACAGAAAGGCCTCAAAGAAAAGGGCAGACAGTGGAATGAAGGAGAAAAGTAAACAAACAACAATGACAGAAAAATAGCATAGCAGAGATAAGATAGAGAAGATTGGTTATATTGCTGTTTTATCTTGACTGACTTTATATGAATCTGGTATGCTTGAGAGTGTCGAGTCTGAGAATAGGGGCAACTGCTCTGAAAAAGACAGGATTCAATAGGATACCCATTCTGGTTTGATTGTTAACTGCCTTTGAAGTCCTATAATATCTCCAATGTTTAAATTTTATTAATAGTGTAATGCAATGCTAAGTTTAACTATAGTATGTTTAACAATATAGACAATTTTATTGAAAATAACAAGAGACATCATAGTAACTACTGTAGATCATCTAGTATTGTGGTTTTATATGTCCTTTCCATTTCATGTTTCTGTAGGAATTTGTATTGTTGACTTGTTTTGATTTGTTTCTCCCTCTAATACAGAAAGGCTAGGTATATGTGTAGAGACTTATACATGTGAAGAACTTCTAAGTAGTTTACAAGAATGGATTGTAGTTATTGTAAAGAAAAAAAAGAGAGGAAAAGAGTATTCTAAAGGATATAACTGCATGTATGTTTCAGTGTGTGGGATTAATAACCATGTTGCTAAAGTTTTAGTTGGATGGATGAACAAAACTGATTGCAGTCTCACTGTTTGGATGTCCACTTTGTAGGCTTTACTTTTGTAACTTGAACAACTACTTCAAAGAGGAAAATATGTAATTATTAACTAGTGATTTCTTACTGGTTACTATTTTTGTTTTTCTGTTTTGTTTTGTTTTTGAGATTTTGTATTATTTCTACCCTCTGTTTCAAAATTTTTTCTTTAAATAAAAAAAAAACAAGAAAAGATACAAACACAGAAATATAAATCAAAGCTGGTATTTAAATCATTTTGATACATGACAGGCAGTGCTAGATATAAAATTTTGACTTTTTAACTGCCTTCTGCCTAAGTTGTTACTACTGATGTGACTCTTAGGCCTCATAACCCTTGTAAAATGCTTATCTGTCAAAAATGTAAATGTGTAGCTATTTCTAAAAAACTTAATTTGTGAGTTTTATTCAATGATATAAATCACTTATTAATCAGTTAATAGCATTTAGTAACAATATTCATTTCCTAAAGTAGACATATTCATAGAAAAGAAATAGTTCTACCTTCTCCAAACATGTACATCTGTTTCTAATGCAAACAGCAAATCAGTGAGAAGCCGCTGGTGCATTGGAGACCATTTAAACTCGGGAATCCGAAACATTGTTGTCCTTGGACCTGGGCTGAACTGGCGACGCTGTTCCTCAGTCATAGGCATTCCCCGAAACCCTAAATCCACTCTGAGATCTCGGTCTTGTGTGATAGATCGACCCTGAACAGCCTGAAGAAAAAAAAGGTTAACTTTTGTGAAGTACAAAAGATGTTACTGATTTAAAAATGAAAGTAGTGGATATAATAAAGTGAATTGAGTGTTTACATATGACTTGAATGGGTTAATACATTTTAAATGTATCATTTGCCTGTAAATCCCTGCACAGGAACATCTTTTGAGGCTTAAAAGGGTAATACCCATTTTTATATTGCAGAAACTAGATAAGGTAATCAAATAGCTAAGATTGAAATAGCAGTTCACACTCAAAACCAGATACTTTTTGTTTGTTTGTTTGTTTGAGACAGGGTCTCTATTGCAGTTCAGGCTGGCCTTAAGCTCACTTTGTAGCCTAGGCTAGTCACGAACTCCCACGGATTCTCCTGCCTCAGCCTCCCAAGTGCTGAGATTACAGGCATGAGCCACCATGCCCAGCTGAAAACCAGGTACTTTTTACCCTGTTGTAGGTTCTGTGCATTAGACTGACACGAATGACTTCCTTAAGAAGTGAGCATGCACAAAATGAAGTATACTGAATACATGTTATCGGTTTTCCAATCTACAAACAAATGAAACACTACTTAACAGACTGAATTTAACTCCAAAGTCTGTTTCAGTCACAATATGTCAATGAAACATATGCATTTAGTATGTTGGAAAACAAACATGAAAATGCCTATTAACTCTCAATGGAAAAACAGGCATGTTCTATGCCTACTACTATGCACCATGTTTTCTGTCGTTTTAAATATGAACCTAATTCGATATTCCCATCCATACCAATTATCACTGCTACAAAAATGGACAAAGAAAAAAATACCTTTCCCACACAAAGAGTATAGCGTGAAGCATTTTTATGGGAGGAAAAAGACACTAGGTAAGGTATGTTTACTCTTTACCAAATAATTGCAATGGAAATTTAAATTTAAGTTAAATTTATCTTCAATATCATTAATAGGTAGGAAAAATGCAGCAGAAAACAAAACCCATGAGGGTAAAATTATTAATTATAGTTTCTTTACCTCTTAATCACAATACATGAATTAGCTCGGAGAATAAAAAATTAATAACACCACAAAGTTCAAGAGTTAAAATCTCTATTAGAAAACATAACTTGTTTTTAGTTTTATTCTACTGAGGCCAAAACTATAGCACTAACGCTGCCTAACTACCAGGCTTACAGATCTTCAATTTTTTCACAACAAATTCTTATCACACAGTTGTAAACAAAACAATACAAAACAAAACAAAAACCCTCACTGATAATAATTTCAAGTTGTCTCAACTATTTACCTATCTTATGGGTTGTTGTAAAGATTAAATCTAAAAATATGTTGCATAGTACATGAAACATAGTACACACTTGATAAGTAATAGTTCCTTTTTTCCTTTCCCTTCATTTATCAGTCCTCTCCTCTATAAACCACAGAACAGAATTGCGCCTGAAGCTTAAAATGTTAAAACAGATGAAGTATTCTAAATAAAGATCTTAAGTACACAATGAATGCACTCAGAGTTACAAAATGTTAGAACTGGTAGATTCTTCTCCAGTACAAAGACTTGTACTATATGAAGATCTCAGACACAGAGAACTTAACCAAAATAACAAAGGTAAGTGTAACAGAATTGTAGATATAATTTAGACATTTTTAACTTCATATATATCACACCAATTTTATAAGTTACTATCATAAAAGTACAGACATGGTGAAACAAGTAAGAAATTATTTCTATTGCGCTCCAACAATTGATTACCTATTCAAAGCATTTCTATTTATTTCTAGAATTCATTTATAACTTACTTGTGTTGTAGCAGTGGTCTGGATTTTTCGGATTTCTTTCCCGGATTCTTTGCCATCGTCGGATCTCTCAGTATCTGAAATTATACTTCCTGCATCAATATTTGGTACAATTTTGCTACCAGAAGATTCAGTGTCCAGAGTTGTAGTCGTCATTTCAGCATATTCTAACCCTTTAGCTGATGATGCCAAGTCTCTTTCTGATATACTGCTCATTCCCTCAGAAGTTGTATGGATTTTAAACTCTTTTTCCTCTATTATACTTGATGTGCAAGTTAAGTCTACACTCCCAGTCATATGAGCAAGCAACCCAAGATCATCACTAACACTAAGATGTACTTGTGTGTCCTGAATATTTGGAATGATGTGATTGCTAGGAAGTTCAGGAAGAAGTTTCTCTTCCTGTTTGGGCATTTTCTCAAAGAGAAACGAGGTACTACTATTGGAAAGCTCCTCTTTGTCATCTGCTAATGTTATTAATGGACCATTATCCTTGTCCTCATTTTTCTTAATGATACCAACACTTCCATGTACAGTGTTCTGTAGTTTCTCAACAGCAGCACTATATACATTATCCAACAAAGATTCAACCTCCACAAGAGCACCATTCTCTCCACCCACTAAAGTCTCTGGTGACAAATCCATGTCATCCAGCTTTACTTCCGTTGCTTCCACTTTCTCTGCCTTTATGTCAACTAGAAGATCATGTACTTCCACATGTACACCACTTCCAGGTCTATCTGAATTTCCAAGAATATCATCTGACACTTTTGTTGACATGAGCAAATCTCGTGTGTCTGTGCTAACAGGGTAATCTGTCTCACTTTCTGGGCTCTGGCTTTGGGAAAGATCTTCTATCTCTCGGATTTCCATTCCTCCTTTTGCTCCTGTTGCCTGCGATGAAAGTCCAGAGATGGTGCTGACATTCCCTTTTTTTCCCTTCTTAATGTTTTCTTCCTCTTGTCTTTGATACTCTTCATACATTTTGGCTAGATATTCCTTATGGGCTTCATAAGTCACCTTGGAAATAAGTAAGGAGAACACTGAAGCATTTTCCGTGTGTCAAGAAAAAAAATATAAATAATACAAATAAAATTATGTTGATGATAGCCAGGAGTACCAGGAAGTATAAAAGTTCAAATTAGCATATCTGAATCGTAAAACTAGTGCTTAGTTTTATTATATATTGAACATAATCAAGTATAACTGCATATGACTGATCATATGACTTTGCTCGAAAACACACAGGAAAAACTA
The DNA here is from genome assembly GCA_004027455.1 of Hydrochoerus hydrochaeris. Lineage (NCBI taxonomy): Eukaryota > Metazoa > Chordata > Mammalia > Rodentia > Hydrochaeridae > Hydrochoerus > Hydrochoerus hydrochaeris. Next base: position 107,381 of record PVLA01004528.1, on the reverse strand, counting down.
GCAATATTAAAGGTTTTTTTTGTTTAAGTATTTCAGTGATAGCCAACCTAACATGACAGTTAATTCCTACACATGTTTAGGCTTAATGGAAAAACTGGCAGCCAATAATATACAATATCCAAAATAACATTATTTGTTAGTTTTCACAATCTAGTCCTCATATATAACCTATCACAACTTGTTTAAAATAATTCACACAAAACTATAAACATATATACTCATAAACTGCTAAGTCACAGCTTTATCTATATAGGATACTTTGAATTTCATAGCTTCACATAGGATTATTTAGGAATACACCAGACACTTTTCTGTACAATGTCTTTTTCTTTGCTATTTTCACATTAATTTAACACTGTGATAAATGTAAGATGCCAATATTTTAAAATATGGATATAAAAGCTCTGCTAAAATTTTTTGGGAAAATTTCAAAATCCTTGTTTGTAGATACAGATGATATTAATATTAAAAAGTTAGGTTAACAGAATTTTAGGTTACCTTTATTACCATATCCCAAAAGTCCCTTCATTTACAGAATAAAGTCAATTCAAAAAGTGAGGATTAAGCAACCACCAGCCCACAAGCCATAGCTGTCATCTGTTTTGTTAACTACCACTGTTTAGGTTACAACTATGTTTATTTATTTATATATTGTCTGTAGTTACTTAAACTATGTAGTGGAGATGAGTAGCTGCATCAGAGGCAGTACAGACAATAGAGGTTAGAATATTTACTAACTATTCCTCTAAAATATACTTTCTAAGCTTTGAAATGACTAAATGAATTTCTTAAAAATCACAAAAATCAATTATGACATAAGCGGATCAAAAGCCAAACTTCAGAAGTTACATAATACCAAATGGAGGGAAATTCTAACTTTGAACTTCCAGGCTCTAATAAGAACTAGTTTATTTTACTTCACTTCACTTTACCAAGGATCAAATAATACTCAAAACACAGTCATAGTATTAAATATAAATTATAATGCAATGTAAAATATCATAAAATAATTCAACTTATATTATGATTGAATTACTAATTTAAACAATTCTCTATATTTTAAAAAGCCTTAAAATATATTTTAAGGAATATTTCATGAAATAGTCTTATATAAATTATGCAGGCTTTTGGTGAAAGAGCATTTGGCCCAAACTCAATTTCTTACATCTGCTTTAAATAGTACAGCACCTTACAATCCTAACCCACAAACTTGAGCTTTGAAAGACTTACATATTTTCAGGCTCCTTGAGTCTAACAGAAGGTAAGAAAACAAAAAAAAAAACTAGATAAAGGAACCTGCAATAATCTATACTATCCACAAGATGGCACCAGAGGAGGATTTATAGCAGTTTAATTCAATGCTGAAAGTTTGATGATGTGAAATGTTAAATCCCTTCTTACCTTGGAATGGGCTATGGAGAGTGTATCTACCCAGACTCTCCAGCCTCCCCATTCATATTTTATTGCATGATACAAAAGAATCCGGAAGATATTGTAAACCATCTCAGTGATCTTCTGCTCCTCAGTATTTTTAGGATTAATATAGCCAAGAGAAAACATCCAATCTTGCCACACTGAACACTGCAATAAGCATCTAAAAATGAAAAACGAAATTTTATTAAAAGTGCTGCAATTAGGATTTATTATTTTTAAATGAGAACACTAATGAAAATATCTGATTAAGTGGAAAAATTATTCTATACATTCTATAACTTTCTTCCCTTTCTCTAATGAAAAAAAATCTTAATTATTATTCAGAATCACTTTCTAGCTAACCTAGTCTAATTCATTTTTTCCTACATTCCAGTCACCTTCAAGAATTCACACTGTACTTAATACAACATAAATAGATCAATACTCTGTGGTTGTCTTCCCCACTGGATTGTACTACAACTTTGAACCAAGATTATCAGGAGCAGCACCATGCTTCGTACACAAAGGCTAAAGAAATAATCATAGATAAGACTTCATAGCCTAGACTGTACTTCATGTCCTTGTCCATCGATTTTAAAATATAAGACAACTGGTCATAAGACAAATGATAAAATAGATATAGACAAATCCAGTACAATTACAATTAAAGGTACAGTGGTAATGAAAAGGCATCTCAAATAATGAATTTTCAGTTCAGGTTTGTGTATATGTACATTTATATGTGTAATTAAAATATAAATAAATGAAAGCATATGGAAATAAACTATATTGAAAACATATCATAAAGAAACATACATTATATTTTCTAGGGATTGAATATTTTTCAGTATGAGAAAGATTTAAGATTTTCTCACTTGAAAGAGACTGAAAATTACAAAGAACAAAAAAATTTTGGAATGAAAGTTTTACAGTAGTATTCAAATTTTGTACCTTCTGTTTTCACGGCTATTACTGAAAAGTTTTATCATATCAGATAAAAATAAACGGCGAACTTCCATCAATTCTGCACTTGGTGTAGAGTTTTTTAATAAGGTTGCCACCACCTTAAGAATCACTGTAAACAAACAAAAACAAACCTAAGGATTTTTAAATATTTTGCTATCTCCAACTAAGAAATATAACACATTTACTACTTTTCAATTAAATACTTAGTATTATGATAAATTTTAAGTGCCATGAACCAGATAAATACCATAATTATTTAACTATTATGAACATTTTTCTTAATTTCAGATGTTGTCAGCTAACTACTACAATAAACAACTGCCATTTGCTCACTCGGATTCTGAATTTTCACTGTAGAATCTGGCTCTGGATGAGGTTTATGTACAACTTGAGTACACACTTGCTCTGTCAAGATCTGAAAGACAAAGATTTTAAACTTCATTTACAGAACAACTTGAATCACCACTGAAAAGTACAGATATACAAAATATCTGCCAAAAAACAAAACAAAACAAAACTCCATTCTGTTCAAATCAGAAGAAATAATTCTTCTAAAGGGTCTTTCTAATGAATTCCACTTTTAACTCTTTCAAGTCTACATCCTTCAAATTTAAAAATTTAAAAAATTCTATAAAAGAACAAGTAATCACAAATATATTGTTTAAAGTATCTTTTACTATACATATTTAATATATCTATGTTTTGAACTGTAAACATTTTATTCTTTGTGTTATTACAGTAGACAGCTAAGTTAGGTAGAAGTATTTTAGACAATCAGACAGGATTAAGCCCACCAAGGAGTCAGTACAGAAGATGAGCACACAGTACAACTGTGGCTAAAGGCACATCTGTTGGACACCAGGCCTCAAGCTAAAGATGGAATGAGCAGGACTACTTATCTCTGTACGGATAAGACAACTGGTATCATCTTGTCCAATAAAGCCTAGATAGACATCAGTCATCCCAGTGGGTGGCCAAGACCCCTGTGATCCAAACCTTCCTAACGAAGCTCGTTGTTCACTCCATGTACACTTGGCTACATGACCTTCTTCCACAGTGGATCAATATTACCTAAGTGAACTTGTAATGTTATTAGGTAATCATAGTTTTGACCCACCTTGTGTCCGCCTTGTGGTTTTGTTCTATAAAACTTTTCTTTGAAAAACTTGTGGAGGTACACACCTGTAATCCCATCACTTTGGGAGGCTAAGGCAGGAGGACTATTCCAAGTTCAAGACAAGCCTGGGCTACAAAGTGAACTCAAAGCCAGCCTGAACTGCATAGCTAGACCCTGTCTCTAAAAGACAAAAAAACAAAAAACCTTCTTTGATAAATGGACTCATTGGCAGCCCACTTTTGGGGAGCCCTCCTGTCTCTCAGGAGTTCTCTCTCAATAAAGTTTTCCTACTTTTACCCTCCACTGTTTCTTAGAAATCATTCTTTGATTTTGGGGAATAAAAGCTCAACATATCTCACATCTAGCAGGTCGAGAGTTATATTATTTCCCCTATATCATCATCATCAATGAAAAAATTATAAAATAAGTAAATAATGCCTCAGCCTAGGTCCCTACTTAAAAATGAAGCATGAGACGAAAAACTTCTTCCTTAAAATGTAACTCATAGTCATTTATTTCTTTCAAATAGCAAAAAAATGACACAGGTTGGCCAAGTAAAAGATAGAATTCTAAAACATTTACTACGTTTTCAATAAAATGAAGATTCAAGAAGTGCAGGATTTTGCACATTATCTCATGTGCTGCTGCATTCCAGTGTTTAGTACCAGTAATCAACAAACATATGTTGAAGGTAATAGTGGATAATCACTTTTATGTATTGGTCACTATTTTACAGACCTTGACCAACATTTATCTTCACTCTTAAAGATACATATGAGCAAATACACACACACACACACAAGTAAATCCAATGTGGATATATTTATTCAAGCATATTCAATATTAGTAATTTAATTTCCATTTTATTTTTAACATGTCAGTCTCTAAATAATCATTTAAAAACAGTTCAATCTAAGTCACAGAGAAAACCTGGGAAAAACTGAAAGTATCTGATTAGAAACTAGATATATACATGTAAAAAGTTGGGAATGGTGAAACTAAATTAAGATACCAGGAAAATATCTCATTAGGATATCCAGAATTGGCACTTCTCTTACCTTTCTGCTCAGATTAAGATGCTGTAAAATTTACATTGTTATATTAGGAATGTGCTTCAAAAGATACTGACTTAAAAACCAGCCTACCATTAATTACTTAAATGATAAACTTGAAGCATAATCACTCCTGGTCCCTGAGCTTCCACATTTTTGTTGAAAAATATTTTGCTCTTAAAACTAGTGTTACAATTTTTCTGAATGGAGCACTCCAAACATGCACTACTAATCCATCATCGCTGACATTTAGAGTAAAATTTCTTTGAAATTCATATGCCAAAGAATGATGAACTTAAAAGTCTTGGTGTTTAAATACAGTCTAATAGACAGGATCCCAGAAAATTCTCATCACAAATAAGAGATTAAAAATAACTGCAAACAAGCTGGGAAAAAACCAGGACATATTCCCCTATGATAGAAATAGTCAAAATTTTCTCCAACCTAACAGAAGAAATTACATAACACAGGATATAAAATTTACCTCAAAGCATCAAAGCTATTGTCTTTTTAAGCCCCTATTTTATTATATAACAGAGGCAATAATTGTTTTGCCTATCTAATAAACCTGCTAGGAAAATTAAATAAGGTTCTCTATATAAAATGCTCTAAAAACTATAACACATTCAAATATAAAACTATTTTTAATTATAAAAATATATTTAGAACCCAACTCAGCATGCATTTACTAAGAACAAGTTATGCACTTCACTAAATGTTTAGTGTTAGTTGCTAACATTTCTAGCATCAATTTACTTAATGTTCTGGAGACAGACATAACTGTATGATTCTATTAAGTAATAAAACATGGTACACTCTCATTAAGAATCTAGAGGAGTTTAAAAAGATGGGAGGGGAATAATAAGGTATAAGAGAGTTAAATACAGATACATTTTAATGAAAGAACACAAAGACTCAAATGGGTACTGTAAGTATGAACTGGATTTGGTAAACCATTAAAGAAAGTTAAACCCCGCTCTTCACTAAACCAAAAACTTGAGTCCAGAGCCAGGTATTGACATGCAATCCAGTGTGTATTTAACATTTTCAGCCCACATTCTGAGAATTTAAAGCCACATGTGACTAGTGGCAATTACACTTGTCAGGGTAGTGAAACAGTGAATTCTAATATAAAGGTAATATTACTATGGTATTTAGATATAGACATGAGCCCAACAGTATACATTTAAATTTTATTTCATAAACAGAATTATTCTGTAATTTATGTTAGAGAATGGATTAAAAAGATGCTTTTTAAAAAAAGATGCCTTTTTTAAACAATGGAAGACTACTCAGTTATAAAGGATAAACCTGAGAGATTTACAGCTAAATGGATAGACCTTGATACCATACTCATAATTGAGATAAATTGGACAAAAATATGCAAATACCACATTGTCCCTCTACTGTGAGAAACTTAAGTGTAAATAAGAACCAACATATATACTTGATATTGTTAAACAGGAAGAAATTGTTCAAAAGGAGAGGGGAAGGAAAAAGGAAAGACAAAAAAAGAAAAATATGAGAAAAGAAGACTAAACCAAAACTTTGTAAATAAGGAGGGTAAGAGAGATTGAAGGGAGGGAAATAGAAAAAAAAGAGGACTCAAGATATATCATGTACAGGTACAAATTTCCTATGATGAATGCAAACATTACGTATATCTAAATTGTCATAAACTTAATAAAAAATAAATAATAAAAATAAAAAACTTTCAGCATACACAGTGACTTAAAATGTTATCTGACATACACTGCTAAGGTCTGATTTTACATTCTAATATTTATTATATACACACTGTTATGGTTTATACCTAAAACGCCCCTGTCAAAAAAGCCTCATGTGCTCCCAATGGGAGTTTTGGGACCTGTCTGGATTATGGGTACTTGCCATTAGGAAGTGGGATTTAGAGGGAAAAGGTGTGTCAGTAGGGGCATGGCTGATTGATGATAAGCATGAGGAAAATTAAACCTAAACAACTCTTGAGGCTGTTTTCTTTTTTAAGTTAAATTTCACTTATGATGCTATTAAAAATTTAAAGTAACACTTATCACAGGAGTTTAATTTTTTTCAACTAGAAATCACTAAGCAAAATGATATAATCTTCAAACTTTGGTGATCCAGGAATAGTACTCCAATGTCTTACCACTCTTACAATGAAGATTAGTTTGTTAGTAGTATTAAACTAGACATAAACATAAATTAATCAGTATTAGATGTTAGTAGCTTTCAGAACCATAACCTGATATTGTGGCAAGGTTTTGATTCAGAAAGCACATTCTAAAATTTGTGCCTGATGCACAGATACTATGGAACTTACCTGTTTTGTGAGTATTTGTTAGTGGTATGATAGACCAAATTATTTAACCTGTAAGTTTCAGTTTGTCTGTTTAAAAAGGCAATCGAAATATCAGTATGAAAAAATTAGTATCACACGGGGATGTAATACCTCCAATAATGGATAGAAAAGTAATCACTAAGGTGACTGTCATAACAAGTGTCCAATAAAGGATAGTTACTATTATTGGAGAAATAAAGTATCAGAATCAAGAAAGGAAAATGCTTCACCATATTATATAGAGGGTACGTCATCCTATTAATGCTTACTGAGTTCAGTATCTCAAATACTGTATTAGAGCAATACCAAAAAAAAGTATCAATTTAAAAATGAGGGTAGTATCTACAAATTAAATGATTTTAAGAATGACAGACACAAGAGGGCATATTAAACTTAGAAGCAAACAAACAAAAATCAAAGAACCTGAAAGATTTCTTCTTTATGTGAAGGACAGTCATTCCTACATTTATTCATGAGATCATCAGAGAAAAAGATGAAATAAAATACAGTAGTGAAAAAAGTAATGCCACAGACTAAGAATAGAAAATGCAAGGCTTGAACGCTAAATGTGGCCTACCATTTGTTTTTGTGAGATAGTTTAATGGGCACAGTCCATTTGGTTCATATTGTCTATGGCTGCTTCTTAGATAAAAATGTAAAGCTGAATACTTGTGACAGATACCATTTAGCCTACAGAACCTTAATTTTGTACTACCTGTACTTTTATGAGAAAAGTTTATTCTCTCAAGCTATATATACGTATGTAGCAATAAAAATATTTTCAATATGTTAAGCAGAAAAAGATACAGAGTTATGCATAAGATGGTATTTTGTAAGAAGCAGGTACGTTTGTATATAGAGATAGAGATGAACTAAGAATTTGTGTACTTTTCAATATTATTTGAGACACTACAAAAATTTTTATGTTGGTCTTTTTCTCTATTTTCTAGGTTTTAATTAAAAGAACAACACATGGGAATTACATTTTTCTGTGTTGCATGAGTACAGGGGTCAGAAAATTCTTTATAGAAAAAAATCAGGTAAGTATTTGAGGATCTGTGGATCATATGGTTTCTGTTTTAACTATTTACCTCTGTCACTGTAATGTCAAGTAACCCACAGGCTATACTTAAATAAATAAGCATGGTTAGGTTCCACTACAACTTTATTTACATACAACGAAATCTGAAAATAAAAAGACTTCCCCTGTTTGAAGATTATGGAAAACTAGAATCAAGTTAGACCTGAGGTCCATGGCTTAGATTAAAAAAAATGTAGTACTAGAGTTGAATTTGTCATATATTAATTTAAACCTGTTCAGAATCTCAGTCTTTGCTAGCCATGATATTTTCCATTTGAATTTTTATTTATGTAAAGAAATCTATAATAATGAAATAGTATGTTTTATTTTTGAAACTCTGCTTTTCTGAATTAGGACTATTATTAAGTATATCTAGTCTAGTAATCTAGTATTTTTTTAGCATGACTATCGTCCCCTTGAATAATACACAATTTTTTGTCTTCTAAATGTATAACAAAATAATCTGTAGGTCACTAGATTCTGAAAGTGTGGGATTAGAAATCAGTTTTTCCTAGGTAGCTATGGTGGCACACACCTGTAATCCTAGCACTCTGGAGGACAATGCAGAAAGACCAAAAATTCAAGTCCAGCCTCAGCAACTTAGCAAGACAATTTCAATAAAAAAATAATAATAATAAAATAATTTAAAAAGGGCTAAAGGGGGCAGGGATTCAGCTCAGCAGTATAAGTGCCTGTTTGGCAAATGCGAGGTTGTGAGTTTGATCCCTGGCACAAAAAAAAAAAAAAAAAAAAAAAAAAAAAAAAAAAAAAAAAAAAAAGGCTAAGGATATAGCCTAGTGCAAAGGTCCAGAGTTCAATCTTAAGGACTGAAAAAAAAAAGGCAGTTTTTCCAGTTTTGACATAACTATGCTGTGGTGCTAAAAAAAGTTAGGTTCAGCAATACACGTGGTACATAAAACGTTATTGACTTACTGCATCACTCTAACGTTCAGCATACAGAGCTGCGGTAAAAAGTGATGAGAATATGACCAACACTGCTGCAGGTACTTCATTCCACACTTGTATTTCAGAAGCAGATACAGACAATATTTAAACAAATAACTATGGCCGTGTTCTAATAAACTATTCATGAAGACTGATGCTTGCATTTCATATAAATTTTATTTGTCATGTATTATTTTTAACTATTTTCAGGCATTTAAAAACACAAAAATCATCCTTAGCAAGCAGCCACTTAAAAAAGAAGTACTGGTAATTTACCAGCACTTACACCAGAAAACTGAAGCGGGATCACTGAAGATCAAATAAAGGGAGGTAGAATTCAGGTTACTACCTGAAAACAGTCCTAACATTTAACTGATGTTTTAAAAATAAAAATAGCTACTTTGTGAAGCAGTATATACATTTCATAGACAATACTAAACCAATAACTATATGATCACCTGTTAGAAATGATAAGGGATTTCTAAATTTAAATGAGATCTAAAGATGCTTCCATATATCATTTTTACAAGAGTTCTTCCCTACATTTTACCTCAGTAACAACTGCATCTTAATTCTGGCAGTCATTACATATTAGAAAGTGAGGATGGAGTGAGAAAAGGAAGATGATGTGGAAGTAGATAGAATATATAATACATCACATGTGTAGTTTATGTGAGAATCTGCAATTCTAGTCAGCAAAAGTGCTTGGTCCTACATAAAAACACTGGTAAATATTTATACATTAATATATTTTTTTAAAAATAAAATATTTATAAGGTCTGTGACTATTTTTTAATAATTCTGAATTTAATCGGCTTTTCTGGACTAACTGAACATTAACTGCTAATCTCAACAACACAGATTAAACTTTTCATTGTACATACTTTTAAATTTACATTACACATTATTTTATTTTACCTCATAAAGTGTGTTGTATGTAGTGACAGTCACAGTGTTTGTATGTAACATCAGCCTTTCTCCAAGAAGAGTAAAAAGACTATGGGTGTGCATGATTTCAACTTTTCTCCTGGAGAGAAAGGGGAAAACAAACCATGAATACACTGGGTTTTCTGAACAAATGACACAATTTATGAGCAGATATAACATCATACAAGTAATTACTTTTATCGACTTCCATCCATAAAAAGAAACAGGTTTATATTACAGCTGCCTCCTAAAGTCCCAAGACTATTTATAAACATTCTTCAAAAATTCAACTGAACTAAAATGTGAAAAGTATAAATTATATAATATATATAAACATTAGTGATTATCGTTTTCAACTTTTAAAATTTTTATTAATATACCTGTGTAGTACAAAATGACTGCATTCATTATAGGGAGTAGGAACATGTATATAATATATATATTTGGAAATTATTTTATTGTTTTAAAAGGATTAATCCTAACACACAGACCACATAATACAAAAGCTACTAAATAGTTTATTACAAATCTTAACATCAAAAATCTAAAATTATAATTAAAAGTGAATATTCTATATTGATATTAAAGGCAGAAATCAAAATAACTATTTCACCATTGCTTATATTTGCAGCCAATGGATTAAAAAAATGTTTACTATTGGCTGTTTAATTGTTTCCTTAAATACAAAAGCTCTACTAAAGTCTTCCTGGAACACATAGTTCTAGCTCAAAGAACTACAACATGCTTCTCACATGTGTCACTTTCTTAGAATTCAAAATCTGAATCTTTTTGGGATCCAAAATCCAGTATTTCATGTCTTTCTTTTTATTTTCTATGATCCCTATTTTATTTCGACAAATGTGATACACACCAACCATGCAATCACTAAATCCTTGTTCCTTTTGTTCCTGGGTCCATTGCTGTATTATGTTTACAGATCTCTTATAAGCAGATGTGGTTATTTAAGTGAGTTCTACTCGATGCGTATAAAAGATTTACAGACCATTTTTACGGCTGGACCTAGAAAGTGCACTCACAAATAATTTCTAAGCTCCTTCCCCAAGTTAACAACACAGGAGCCATATGATGAAGACAATATAACATTGAACAGAAGAAACAACCTGGGTCTCTTAATCATTGCTCACAAAACAATCATCTTTTGGGGAAACCCATTTGGATATCGAGTGAATAGGTAAGAAATTACTATTTTGATATGGGACTAAAAGTTCTCTATTACAGAAGCTATTGTTATCTTAATATAGAAACTGAATTTTTAATCTTTTAAGAGGGTACCACTCACTTGGAAATCCTCTTTTCTAACATCAGCCCCTAAAACAAACACATTGGTCCCCACCCCGCTTCAGTTCTCCTCAGTCCAGGGAGAAAAACAGCAAAATTATCTAAACTGAAGAATCTAGGCCATTTGCCCTTTCAGTATGTTTGCAAAACACAAAGACTGGAAAAGGTCAACTAGCTACTAAAAAGCAGAACAGGACTTATACATATTATGGATTATGGAAGGGAAGGTAAGCCACACCTGAGAAAACGAGGCTTGAAGCTTTCATTTGCTCCCAATCAATAAAGAACAAATGCCACAGCACTGCCCTCAGTATGTTCTCTGTTACACAGAGCCGCTACATGACATGTCTAAATTAAGCTATCTGGAATTTAGAATTATCTCTCCATTGTGTCACCACAACTTTAGCTACCAAAGAAATGTATGCCCTCTTCATTATCTACTTTAAAGTAAATGCTTGCACAGATTCCTAATTTCTAGGTTTGGGAGAACCTTCAAAAATAACATGCAAATACCAGAGAAGAGGTGGATCAACTTCTTCCTGCAGTTTACATTAAAAAAATGCTTATCAATAAATTTTACTGCCCAACAGTCAAGAGAAAGCCAAAAATGCAATTCCATCCCCATCTGAGACAGGAAGCAAGTCCTCCAACATTGTATATGACATGATTTTGTTTCCTAGAGACCCTCTAATGAAAGATTTTAGGATTTTGTTTCCTCAACAAATCAATTTGTGTATGTAATACAAACACATGAAAATGATAAACATAAACATATGTATGTTTCATAAACCTGCTCTGTGATACATTTCCAGGGAAGAACATTTTCAATCCCCCTCACCCCTAAGTCTAATGGTTTTATTTGGGCAAAAAGCATAGCTGAGGCTATGGGCAGACTTACTACAGACAGCATCAGCATTGCTGCATCTCCTGAAACCACACTTAAAAGACTCCTTAACTACCATTTCCCTTACTTAAGAAACAGTTTCTCTTTCCAAACAGTAATCACTGGATCCCTAAATTGATAAGGAAACACTATTTCTATCACATAATGTCAGCCTCAGTTGCTTTTCTTTTTTGTAATAAACTATTTTGTAATAAACTTTTCTTTTCTTTTTTTTTCTTTTTATCTCTCACAGATATTTCCATGTATCAAAGTTAGAAGACATAGAAATCAAGGATACCTAACATCCTGTCACTACAATGTAGTGATTTATAGGGGAGAAATTTTGGGATCCTGCTAAATTTGCAGCAACCAGAATGAAATAAGGATATAAAAGAATTATCTGGTTGTTTCTTTAGCTGCCAATATTTTGAGTTAGCCCTTCATGTGATGCAACCTGGATATGTCTGATGTTTTTTCGGATGGGAAAGACCTTTATTTTATACTGTAATAATGAGTAAGAAAAATTCTTTCTTCTCTCCTTATCAACATGATCTGACAGTCTACAATTCCAAATGTCTATTCTTTCTAAAGATTTTTTGGAGCAAGGAAGGGAATGATTTGATACAACTCCTCTCTCACTAGTACAGATATTAAACAATTTATCAATGCAAGTTGTTGAACATTTCAATTTTATAATCATTGTAAATTGTTGAACATTTCTATAACATTTTATTAATCTAAACATACCTACATTAGGGTATCTTATTATGCATATTAATTATACATAGCAATGGGTTTCCTGTGATATAATCATGAATACCTATATCATATTTTCATATTATCTATCTCCTTGTTACCCTCTTTTAAGCTCCCTTCTTCCTTTTCCCCAGCCCCCTTAGAATCTATTTCTGTGTTTTTTTATTCTGTACCTCTTCTTTTAGAAGAGGTAACTTTTTAGTGGACTATTCCTTGGTTTTAAAAAGTCTCACAGACTTACTACAATATACAAGATTATTTTATAAAATTCTACTGACATTTTTACTCATTTGTAAGCATGAGATAGGTTTAGAAAATATTTGAAAAATTTTAAAAACTGAGATTTTTATCAAACTATATTTATACAAACTCATTTTCTACAACTATACTGTTACATAACTTTGTATAAACTATGTGGCATGGCTCCTTTTTACTACAGTTTCAAAATGTATAAATGGCATTCAAGACAAAATTTATAATTTTATTTATAGGTTCAATTTATTTTGCCTATTATAATATATATCATTCTGCAGTAAGAAGCATTATTAAACAAGTGGATCCTAATATAACTTTTAATCTCCTCCAATCTAGTAGGACAATTATAAGACTGAAGTACTTCTCTATATCCTGTAGGCCTTTTACTTTGATGTTAGGAACTAATATTGGAACTAACATGCACTATTCTATGCTTATAGGAAAGCTATATCAAGACATAGCTATGCATTAAAGTAGCACAGGAAAAGTTTACAAAAGATCAGAAAATGATTACCAGTAAAGCGAAATAACATATTTTTGTGCTCCTGTACTTTTATTTATTATTGACTTGGTATTAACTCTCCAAAGTTTTGGAAAACCCTATCTTTGAAAAATATTCTAAATGAAAATTTGTGATTCATAAGAACTAGAAGTAGATCTTCTCTAAAGTGCCATAAAGTAATATTTTCTTTTAACTGTTATACTTTATTCTGTAACTGTAAAAATCCGTTCTCATTCCAAATTTCTCCATGTATCTTAGTGAAGTATAAAAACTTTATTAATTTCACTGGTCCATCAAAAAGTTACCTCTTTAATAACTGATCCATTAGACAGATTCAATTTTATAGCTGCTTGAAGTTAACCTCCATTCTTACCAATTTATTGACAATTTACTTGTCTAATGTTGTAACTCAAGTACCAAAATTTCTCTAGATTTTAAACTTTAGTTTTCACTCATGAAGCATTTATTTCTAAGTTTTGTGCCATGATGCACAGATAATTTCTGATATCCTTCTATTTTCCCAATTCATTAAGGGGTATCTGACAGTTTCTTAATTTATCAGAGACTTTTGTTCAATGTTTTGGATTTATAATCTTATTAGATTATTAGCAAATAATAGCAAACAAAATCATTTTTTCTACTTTATTTTATGCCCAAGGATACAATTATTTTTGTTAGTAGATTTTCGCTAGCCCCACAATACAGTCTCAAGAAAATGACTAAATATGTTCTATTAGGTCAGCTTTGAAAAATATATCACTCAATTTTGCTGTATCTCTATGTATTATCTATTTGATTGGCCTTGCACTGGAATTTATAGTCTATACTATTATCTTTTTTTATCAAGTTCATACTGCATCTTTAATGGATTTCACTAAAATATATATACATATACATACATATACACACACATATACACATATATGTGTGTATACACATATGTATATACATGCATATGTATAGATATACCTATCTGCAGTATTGGATGCTTTCAGATTTATGACTAAAACATCATCCACTTAATTCTGCCATTCATAATTCATAATGCCTTTCTACAGTCTGATTTGAATTTTTAATTTCAAATTCAACTAGTTGTGTTTTTTGCTTTTACATGTTACTTGATTTTCATTTGTTCCAACAAATCTCTTTTGTTTGCTGTCCTTTTCCTGACTAATCTATTTTTTAATATGAAGTAATATTATATGATGGATCATACAATAGTCATGCAGCCACCAAACAACTTAAGGAAATATCACAATATTTCCAAGATGCCTATTCACAATCTTATTCTTCTCATGATATTTACAAACAGTTGATATCATATAGTTTAGTTTATTTCCATATATGTCTTTTATTAAATGGGCAAATATTCCCCAAAATGTATAATTTTGTTTGCATGTGTTTGGTACTTACTGCCCCATATTAGGTTTATCAGAGGTAACTTTAGATCACTACAATTCACTTTTAAGTGTATCCAATGTATGAATGTATCTCAATTCATTTATCTACTCTTCTGTTAAAGTTCTCTGATGTTGTTTATGCAGTTTCATTAAGATCAACAATGCTATATTGAAAATTTGCTTGCATATGGGAGTTTCTCTATTTGAAGAAGAGAATTATTTAGTCATAGGGTATAAGTATTTTACTCTTTTAAAATTTGTCAAACAGCTCTGCAATGTGATGATACCAATACAGAACTCTCCCAATGACTTGGTAGTTTCCACTGATACATATCCTTGACAATATTTAATATTGTCAAAATTTGTCTGATGTCTGATGGTATTAAATAAAACTTTTATTTGCACCTTCTTGATTAATACTAAATTGTCATTCATTTGTTGAAAATTCAGGTTTCTTTTTCAGTGAATATGTTTATATTTTTCATACTCCCAAAGGTTTTTTTTTCTTATATATTTGCACAGATGTTCTCATGTTAACGACAAATCCATTTTTCATAATACCTCATCTTTTTGTCTTTTCTCTTTTTCAATGGTTTCTTTTAAAGCACTTTTATTTTATTTGTTTTTGTTTTGTTGGTTTGGTTGGTTAGTTGCTTTGAGGCAGGGTCTTACTATACAGCTGACTTTGAATTCACTACATAGCCCGGACTGATCATGAAATCATGGTGATCCTCTTGTCTTAGACTTTCAAGCACTGGGTTTTTTATTTTAATGATCAAATTTATGAAGTTTTTTCCTACATATTGATTTTTCTATTTATTATTTTAGAAATTATTCTTTAAGCCAAAGTGATAAAAATATTATCCTATAGTTTCTAAGAGTTTTAAATCTGCTTTCCAAAATTTTAACAGCTTTATTGAAATATAGATAGCAAAAACTCAAATATTTTGCAAGTATAATTCAATGATTTTTTTAAAAAACAATTTACAGACTCATGCAACTATCATCATAATCCAATTACAATCCTAAAAATTCCATTGTTCTCAGCTCACTTACAGTTAATACCCACTCCCACTGCTAATGCCATATAATCACAAATGTGACCTTTGAAAATTTGAAATAATCATAAAAATTCATAGTTCTCATGTGGCTTCTTTCACTTAGCATAATCTTTTAGAACTCATTACACATAGCATGGATCAGTAATCCCTATTGTTTTAATCACACAAGATGTTTTCACTGTATGGACATACGTTTTATTTGTGCATTCACCACATGATGCAATATGGATTCTTTACAATCTACAGATATTACATATAATGATGCTAAGAATATTCATATACAAATATGGTTAAAAATATGCTGTCCTTTGAATACATATCAAATTGTGGAAATGCCAAGTTGTAATGATAAATTCTTTTGATGCTTTTAAAAAATTTAGACAATCTTTCTAGGTTATGGCTGTAGAATTTTAATTTTGATAACAATGGTTCAGAATTCAATATACTGTTCTATGTTGTAATTGTACTTACATTTCATCCAAATTACCTTCTAATTTTCTTTGTAATTTTCTTTGTGATTTCCTTCTTGACCCAGAGGTTTTTTTGTTTTGTTTACTTTCCAAATATCTTTCAGATTTCCAAATCTTCTTTTAATTTATCTAACCTAATTGTGTAATGGTCTGAGAAAATATTTTGTTTGATTCTAATACTTAAATTTACTGAGATTTGTTTAGTGTTTTATAGCCCAAGCTATGAAATATCCTGGAAAATGCTGCATGTACATCTGGGAATATTTTTCTACATGCCAATATATTATTACTCAAGATAATTCTGAATCTGAGTAGTAAAAGCAGGTTTTAACTTAGTTACTTGAAGAAAATGCTTCAAGTAATTATCAAATAGGACTGTGTTAAACATTTAGTAAGTATATGTTATCAGGTTAAAAGAATTGTTTTCCATTTGTGGATTGCTAAAAAGATTGATAATGGGTACTAAAGTTTATCAAAAATTTTTGCACTCAATAATTATATATCTATTCCCTTAAGTTAATAAGTAAATAGCATGAAAAGATCCCTGATATTAAACCACCCTTGCATTCTCTCACAACCCTCAATATGATTATAATGTTTACTTAGAAAAATTGATGAACTGATGATCACAGGGAAGAACCACAACTTTTTAAAACTTTATCATCATATCCAATTCTGGATCAAGATTATACTAATTTCGTCATATAAGACCATGGTCCATTCCTTATCTAGCTGGTCACTAGAAAGTATTTTATGAAGTGAATAAGACATCTTTTTCATCATGATGTTCTGCTGCTTTTTATTGCATTAGTTTCTGCTGATTTTCTTCTCATGCTTACAATTAGTAAGTTAAGCATAAAGTTGTAAAATAAGGAAAAAAGAACCAAATTACCTTTCTTCTGTTAATATATTTATCACTATAAGTTGCCTACAATACTATTTCAGTCAAATCTCACAACTGTAAACATACAGAATTTTGAACATCTTATGTTCAGTTTATACTTTGCATATAGGAACTTTTTATTATGTTATTAGAAGATACACATTTCTTATTTATGAGTGATTTATTATGTAACTGCTCTAGAGGCAAAGAAAGTCATCTGTATGGCAACCTTTATTTTTTGAAGCAGCATCTCACTACATAGTTCAAAATGGCCTTAAATTTACTATATAGACTGGCTGACCTCTAACTCAAACAGAGATTCTCCTACCTTAGCCTCTCAAATACTAGGATTATAAGATTGCACCATTACACCAGCATGAAAACTACTTAGACATATTAAGCTTATTTTTTTTGTCCTAATTTCAGCAAATTGCACAGTTTTGTGTATGATGAAGTGTTACTTAAGACACAGAATATTTGGCAAATATTGTTTGATTTTTCTGGGTATGACTGTTTCTGAGAAAAATATGTAGATATCTATAAATTATTGATTTGATTTTCAAATTTGGTTCATATTTTGCTTTCTGTGTCTAACTTGTGCATACATACATACACACATCACTTAAATTGTTTTATCTACTTAGCAAATTGTATCTTCATTTTATGGTACTCTATCATCAGTAACTTATTTTTTTGCCTTAAAGTTTGTTTGGGTTTATTCAAATGTTGTTTTACCAGTTTTTACCACTTAATTTTTAAAGTAATTAGTACATTTACCTATTAAGACATAAAAAGAGACAGAAATTTCAGTTTCATTCAAACAGCCCTCCTCCCTCATTCATAGCAGGCTTCCAATACTGTTAAAATTTTTCTTAGCATTTAATTTCCTTGTCACATTCTTCATTTTCTTTTAAAAAATACTTCATTTTACAGGAAAAATTTAGGTTCATATAAAATAAAAACAAAAAGTGCAGATAAAACTGTCTCTGACTTCCTAGTGACAAATACAACTTTCTCTACAGTCAACAATCCCCTGCCAGAGTGTTTCATATATTATAATTGTCTATCAATCTTTTTAATGCAAAGAAAAATATTTTCTTTTCCTTAAAAAAGTGGCATAAATGTTTTAGTGTATCACTGCTCCATTCATCTGAGATAGCACCTTTTTATAATTATATTTCCATAAGCGTTTGGGTCAATTCACTGAATTTCCATTTTTTTCTATTTATGATTTAACTGAGCAGGACTAGCTTCCTCTGTGGTGTATAGTCTTCAGTGCTCTGCAGCTTTATGTTGAAATTTTACATTAATCTGTCCTGTACACACCTCATTTCACTGCACAAATCTGCAAAATATTATTTTTTCTCAATTCTATAAAAATATTCAGTAATTTTACCTGAATAATGGTTCACTGTCATTCTCTCTTCTTTTCTGTAACATTCATAAGACATGCTAAAATTCTTTCATTCTTTCTCCATATTTCTCCCCTCCACTCAATGTGCCATTTTTGTTTCTTGGTGTTACACTAAGCATTATTTTTTCAGCTATATCTTGCAGTTCTCCAACAACTTTTGAATTTAATCTTACTTTGCTTACCCTTTCAAATGATTTATTAATTATTTACTACTTTTCCATTTCCATAAGTTAATTAGGATTTTCAAAGTAAAAATTTGTATGGTTTGTTTTAAACCTAACTGGTTTCTTAAGTCTTGTTTCTCCTATTATGGTTGACATTCATGTTTGGCATATGAGAACTTGACATATTTTTAACTAATATTTCTAAATTTTTAGTATTGCATGGTTTTCATGACATCTACTTTTGTCCATAATTTTTGTCTTTCAAGAATTCTTATTCAATTGTACATTAAATCTATTTTATAAGCCTTTATTTTTTCTCTCACTTTATATTTTGGTCCTCATTTTAAGGTCTTCCAGTCTACTAAAATAGGTGAATTGGAGGCAAAATTATAAAGTAAACAAATAGAATATCACCTTTAGGATTCTACCTGAATCTTCAATGTTGTTAAAAAAATATTGTTTCATCATAGTTCCATTTCATAGGGTGAATAGTTCGATGATTCCTGCTTATCTCCTCTCTATGAAGACAAGGCTCCTTTAGGTGAGTTGTTATTTTTCATAATTCAGAGTCATGGTCAGATCTCATAATTGTGCATTTAAAATAATGGAATGCCTCTAGATTTTGAGGGAAACTATTCTCTAAACTCAAAGAAATGTAGTATGAAACTAAGCAAGCCTTATAGGAAGGGCTGTTCCCTACTAAAGTAGAAAAGACTTAAAGAAGATTTTAGAGTAGGGATAAATTATATGTTACCTGACATAAAAATTTCCATTTTAATGAAATGTCTCACCTATCTCTACTTCAGTTGTACAGTTCTTGTCTATATGTCCCCCAAAACCTCCTGTGGCCATAGGTGGGAGTTCAAAGGTAGTTTGATTAGAGTGTGTAAATGTAGATTAAGGATATGATGCTGGGATTTAAGGGTGCCTCATGCCCTACTTGGATATGGGTAGTACTAATTACAAGAAATATAGCCTGAATGGGGTAAAAGAAAGAAGCAGGCTTGCTGCTGTTGCTTCTGCTGTTTCTTACCGGTTGCTACAACCTGTTTTTCTTCTGTGATGCCCCTCTGCCCTGTCATTCTGCCTTAGAGAAAGAGGAGTACAGACTGAAACCTTTATGAATTGCAAGCAATAATAAACCTTTGCTTCTTTAAGTTAGGGTGTCAAGTAATTTGTCTCAACAATAACGTACATAACTCAGCTATCAAAAGTTATCGATTATTTCACAGTCTGTATTGTAGGCATAGTGGTGCTATAGTCCATGAAATTAATTTGTTCTATGATTTTGAAAATGATAACCATAGTTGTATTTGTATGGGAATGATAGTCCCAGTCATGTTTATCACCAGATGCAGAGTCTGTAAACAAAAATATAATTTTGCCAAATACTTCTGTTTGGGAACCACATTGTTTGCAAACAAAAAAGCATTCATGAATCAAGGATTTCTGCTTAAGTTGACAAACAAAATATTAGAAAAATGTTCTAAGTTTCATGAGAAAAAAAACAGTAAATCTGCTGACATTAGTTTTGGTTTTAATAGGGAAATATACTTTCTAAACAATAGAAGATTACTCATAATTTTATAATTACAAAGATATGTATTTCAAGAAAACTGAAATTTCCAAATACTAGTGATTTGTGTTGATAAAACTAGGAATAATACATGTAATAGAAGTCTTTAAAATATGCATTCACATTCAAGAATAATATAAAGCATAATAACATCTAAGATTGGACATGACTATATTAAAAAATAAATGTAACAAAATTTATAAATCTCTATGTTAAGAAAGAAAAACATTAAAGTTAATGAACCAGTAGAGTCTACTTCTACATGCAAGAAACATATCAAAAAAAGTAATTTAGAAAGACTGAGAATAAAAGGGCAAGTTATGTCATGCAAATGCAAATGCAAACAAAATAACTAGGAATCATAATCTTAGTACTGGATCAACTAGAATACTACTCAAAAAGCCAGACATTAAGTAAAGAAGGGTACTTAGTTGTAACATTGAAGTATGAAGCATGTTAGATATGGCTGCTCAGAATTTTGCAATTTTTGTATTACAACAACTTTGTGAATGTAAGCGCCAGAAAGAACTGGCAATACTCAGGTTCTGTGAGAAATCCCATCTAGTACTAGCAAATAATAACATGACTTCTTGTGGTTAATTTGTATAGAAAATGCATTTATAAAACAATATTCAAGCACGGGACAGCATAGTAAAAACTGTAAACATTAAATCCATAGTTGTTGCTTATAACAAAAGTTATTTTCAAAGTACTGAAATTCTAGATTTCAGGGTAAGAAATAAGGTATTCTAGAACCTTATTTTATTTTATTTTCCTACCAGGAATTGAACTCATGACCTCGCGATTGCCAAGCAGGCACTTAGGCCGCTGAGCTAAACCCCTATCCCCTAGAATCTTCAAAACATAAGCAAAATCAATAAGCTTATTCTTAAAAAATACAAGCAAATAATAAAGTACTTACTCAGCATGTACTTTTAACATCAGTTCTCAGAGTGACCTCAAGACACATGGTATTCTATGTGTCAAGAAAGTTTTTACGAAAATCATATTCATACTTTTCTTTATTTTGCAAAATGTTTTATTCTACACTTAAGACAAAATTTCCATTTTAGAAACAAAATAGAGATAAATTATATTACCTAAGTTTTGGTATTTTCTCTATAATCCTCTATTAATAAAATATTAGTTTATGAAACCTCACAACTTTTATATTTCTATTGTTCAATTATAACAGTCTAATTTTATATTATGTTAGATGCAAAGCTCATAACAACAAGTTTTGGTACACATTTTTAAAATTCACAGTGAAAAATAACTTACTTGTGACCTAAATGCTTCAGAAAGTATCCCAGAACTTTCAGAGCTTGAACCCAGATACTTTCACTTTTAGAAGCCAGTAATTTGTAGATTACCCTAAAATATATAAATTATTTCATAAGCACTTACTAATATCACAGTAAAACTACCAAATACTTTAAAAATCTTTTGTAAATATGTAAAATAAAAATATTTGAGGATTTTTATAATTCTTTTGAAAAAGTAATAGGCTTAAATTCATGAGAATATTACTACAGAAACTTTCACACATTTATAGTTTCTTTACAATTATCATGGCTAAAGTTATTTTCAGATTTTTTTTTAATTTAAAACTCTTGTTTCAAAACATGTTTCTAGTCTATTATTCTCACTGCACTGTCACTGCATCAGGTCATCATCTTAAATAAATAAAAGGACCTCTCTTTGATACAACTATATCAATCCTCTTCTCTAAGTCATGTCTACACAACTATTAATTTAACAAAATGGCAATTTGAACACAATACTTCCCCATTCAAAATTCTTCAAAGTTTACCACCAACAGGAAAAAAAAAAAAAACTAACAAAAACAACAAAAAAAAACCCTCTAACTTTATTAGCACATTATGGACCTCACAAATCTAGTTTTTATCTCTTTCTTGGGCTTAATATCATATAACTCTCTTGCATCACCTTTTTGCTAGAACATATCATATATTCTTTTTTTGCCCTATTTCAAAAAACATGAGCTTCTCATATGATTTGAAATATCTTTAATATAACAATAATCACTTAATTACTTTCATGATTTCTGAGAATATTTTCTATATCTTGTATTAAAGGATTAATAACTATCTCCATTTATTTCCTTCTCATGTGTAATATTTTTTCAGATCAAATAATGACAGAAAATTGGGGATGAAAAACTTTGTTCCATTAAATTCTAACAACAGCACAACAATCATACCTTATTCCATTTCTTTGATCAAAAGCTGGTATCATTGAGGCTGGGTGTTCTGACATTAAAGCCACTAATAATTGTAATACATCATGAATATTTTCATCCTGCATAATAAAGATCATCAATATTTATTTAATAAAAATTTTATTCTAAAGCTTTGAATAAAATTATTAAAACAGACCCATTACATGTCCTACCTCATGCATTGTAAGTAGATAATTTAATATGCTCTGAAGTTCATCTTCCTTCACCCCTCGATCCTAGTTTTTGAAAAACATTTTATTATTTAATTTAAACCTAAAATTCAAACTTCAATACATCAAAATTATTGCTGAAAATAAAACTAAGTCTTTAAAAGCAGAGACTTTAAAAATAAAATTCTCCAAATCTTCATAATTTATTTCACTAGAGTAAATACTTAGAAAATTTTATTTAAGTTCCTAAAACTTGATTGAATCTATCAAAAGTTAGCATATTTTGATCATTAACTGTATTCGTATTACTATTTGGTAATTGCATAGTTTTCTGCAAAGAATATAAATGCAAGAGTTTACATTACTATTATGCTGAGATATAAAACATCCTCTAATAGTCTCATGTTCAGAGGTGGGGCTTTTCAAAAGTGACTTGATCATGGGGATACTATATTCATTAGCTGATTAATCCTCTGATGAGTTTATAATTCAATGGGCATCAGGAGGTAGGGCCTTGTGGAAGGGGTAGGTCACTGGAGGTGTGACCTAGGAGTATATGTTCTTATCATAATTCCTTTTCTCTGCCACTTTCTGTTTCTTGGCTGCCATAGGTTCAGGAGCTTTCTTCCACCATGCCTTTCTGCCATGCTGTTTTTGCATTGGAGTCAGCCAATAATGAACTGAAACCTCGGAAACCATAAGCCTCACCTTCGTTAAGTTGCAGGTGTCAGTTATTTTGATCCAATAGCAGGAAAGTGACTAACATAAAAAAAATGTTACCACAGAAGTGGGATCATTACTATGCTTATACTTGATAATATGGATAAGACGCCTTTGGAAATCTTTAGCAGAACAGTCTGCAAAGATTGGGAGACAGCAGACAGAGAAACCTTAAAATGATGTAAGAAGATCTTGATGGGCAATCTGTTGGGAGCTCAGAAGATGAGAATGCTGACGTGAATGCGGACAATAAATGTCAAGCTCAAGAGGTTTTAGATGGAAGATACTCTGCTGGAAACTGGACTCGGTTGTTCATCTTACAATCTGGCAAAGAGCTTGCCTACATTCTACTCATTTCTTAGGACTTCATATGAAGGTGAATTTAAAGGCATCAGACTAATCTGGCAGAGGAAATAACAACATAGTCCAATGTTCAAGTGGTGGCATGTTACTTCTGGCTGTTTTTAACCAAATTTATTTATGGTAAGAATCATGAGCAAAGAACAGAGTCAAGAAATACCTAAATTTTCCAGTTTGGCAAGAAAGTAAGTGCATGTAAAGTGAGGCCAAAGAGAGTGTGGTTGCTGAAAAGTTTAGCACCATTGAAAAGAAATCAAGTACCTTGGTTCACAAATGTTTTTGTTTGCAAACAATTTGGCTCACAAAGAGAAGTATTCAGTGAATTTTTACTTTTTGTTTGCAAACTCTGCATCTGGTGACAAACAGGGCTATAACCATTTTTCCTATACAAAAATGGTCATCTTTCCCAAAATAGGAGAAAAAATTGAGTTCATGTACTTTAACCAGAAGAATAGAAAAGAAGGATTGAGGGGATCTTGTAAACCAGCCAGCTGTAAACCATCAGAGGCTCTATAAGAATAAATTCTTTGACACACTTTTCTCTGAAAAGAGAGGCCAAAAGTGTCCTGCTTCTTTGGGACTGCCTAGAGAAATGTATTCCATAATTTAGCCATCTAGTTACTCAGAGCCCACAGGGGCTACCACTCAGAGGAGATGCTGTTGGTTTTATAGGCATACTATGTACAAGACTTGTAACATCATGGAGGCATTCTCCTAGATCTCAAAGGAAAGCCTGTGAGTCCAGGCAACGTGCCTTTGAGAAAACAATGAGCAGAGTCAAGTGAATAAAGTTGAAGGTGAAGTGGAGATTCTAAACAATTAGACATTTAGGAACAAGGAATTTCTGCTGACTAAAACTAGGAGAGACTGAAATCAGACCAAGAGAGTGGCTATCCACATGGGTTGAGCAGCAACTTGCATGGCCACAGGGCTGGTACTGCCAGTGACCTTTAGAATTCACATTTCATCTCCACATGTCCTAGGTGCTGGGCATGGAGCTACAAAATTTAATGTTTTCCCTGCTGGATTTCAGTCTTACTTTGGTCTGATTCGTTGTTATGTCTCTAATTCCTGGCTTTTGAAATGGTATTGTTTACCCTGTACCATGGAAATATTTCACTTTCTTTCTGACTTTTTATAGTCATATCTAAGAGCTTATTTTGAGTCTCAGAGAAGACTCCAAAATGTTATATCTAGACATCTGAGCAATGCTAGTAATATTAAGACATTGGTGATTCTTGGAAACGGACTAAATGCATTTTGAATAACGTGTATACATTAGCCACTTGGGAGTCAGGGGTTAAATGTTATGATTTAACTGCAGCGTCACGCAAAAATCTTGTGTTCAGAGGTGGAGCTTTACAAAGGTAAATGTATTATGAGGGTGCTATATACACCAGTAAATTAATTCATTGATGAATTCATAGACAAATGTACTGTTAGGACTTCAGGCCTACTTGGAGAGGTTGGTCACTGGGGCATGAACTTCACGAGTGTGTTCCTGACTCTTCCCTGCTCCCTCTGTCTGCTTCTTCATTGCCATGTGTTGAGAAGCTTTCCTTCACCTTGCTCTTCTGCCATACCATTTCTGCCTTGGAATCAGCCAAACATGGGCTGAACCTTCTGAAACAATGAGCCAAATAAACCTTTTCCTATTTAAATTGCACTTGTCAAGTATCTTGCTCCAGAAAGAGACTAACACATCTATCAACTTTTCATATTATCTTACAATTTTAGTTTATTTTCCTTTTTCTGTATCTGTGCAACATTTCTATACACTGTACAAGATTTCTTAAACTGGAACACAGAACATTTTCTAAAAGAAATATTTATGTTTAATTCTTATTTATGTTCCTTGTCATTTTCTGCCACCTCAATTAACATGAAGAATATCAAAGAGCATTTAATTAAAAGTTCAACAAAAGTTAGTACTACAATTTATAAAATTTTGAAAGCAATTCATTAGAGATTTTTACTGATAATTTAGCAATAGTAATGCAAAAATATGCCAACTTTGCCAAAGGTTCCTTTTGACCTAATATATAATAATTCTAAATATATAAAATTATTTTACCTTTAGGATGAGTTGTTTCAGAAAAAGCAGCATAAATGCCCGAAGTGAAATAATTTCTTTTTGTGATGGCCGGGGACCATCTAGGATAAAATATGTTAAAAAAGGGGGGTGGGAATCCATTATATTAAATAAGTTTAATGCAATTACTTTTATAAACTGTTAAATTATTTAATAATTATGTTTATTAAAATTATAACATTATTGTTAATGTTATACCATTTCATTAAGAGTATCTAAAAAATAATTTTCAGGTTTTTACCAACTTAAAATTATTCACAGAATGTCAGATTTGAGGGATAAGGGCTCAGTTTCCAAATAATTCCAAACTGCATAATCACCAAATATTTACATGACTATTTTTTCTTATTTTTATTAACTTAACAGGTTTCATAATATGTCTTCTACTCTCAATTAAACTTGTTTTCAATTATAGCCTATCTAGACTCACTCCATACTTCATACAGGAAAGCAGAGAAAAAGCATCCCAATTTACGTAGTTGTTTGTTTTGTAAGTTTTTTCTTCTGTGCACATAATATAAAATATAATATTATAAGCACATAAAAATGGTTACTAAGTCAATAAACAAAAGTTAATACAAAAATTAAAATGTATATACCATTTTAATCAAAATGCCTACATACTAAAATAATTACTTGTGAAATAATTACCAATAAAATTGATATAAAATGACATGTCAGTAGTACATAATAAAACAACAATTATAGTACTAAGACATAAAGTTAGAGTCCCCCAAATCCTTAAACAATGAAGTCTTTCTTGGAAAGATATAGCTGATTTGTCAATTTTAAAAGCACAATCCTTTCATATATAATTTAAACCTCTTTATGTACCCCCAAAATATTTACATGCAGATTGTTACATCTGCAAGCAAATTATTACCTAAATAATTCATTCCACCTATTAGTGAAAAAAAAGTTTCTTCCCCATTCCCAGACTGTTCACATTCAACATTACATAAAACCCCCTTTCCCTTCTTATCAATACTTTTAAAAACGTGTTTCACTATGAAATAAAGCACACATGCATAATATACAAGAACACAACTTAATGAGTTACTGTAAAATGAACAACTGTGTCACAACTTCTTAGGTAAAGAAATCAAACACTAATAACAGTCTGGTAAGAAAATCCATCAACCATTGGTGTGTTACTAAAGAAACTATGCATAACATGGGATGATAGGGTCTTGATCTAAAGCATTTGCAGCATTTGATTTCTGTTGTACAAATACTCCCAATTGCTACAGATTTTTTAAACACCAATGTTTTAAAAACAGCTTTTAAAATTCCTGATTATTTAACAGTAGGCAGTAAATCAGCCTGCCCAGCATACTAAAGCCCTCCTGCTATACCAGCCCACAGTTCTGTACCAGTTACCTTCTTGATAACATCCTTCATTCCTTTCCCACTAGAGAGAGCCATTCTCCTAATAACTGTCTACCTTATTTTTATTTTTGCTACCATTTAATATATCAGACAAGTTTTATATTTGTCTGATGCAGGTTTGTTTTTTTTTTTTCCTTTTTTAATCTTTCAACTTTATTCTTTCGAGTTTAGGTTTTAGACTGGACTTGAAGGTCCTTTCATTAGTGCTAGGATTAGAATAATAAAGTCACTTATTTCTAAAACATTTTGGGAATACTGAATCGGTGAATATACATAAAGAGTAAGAATAGTGCATCAGTGATTTTCATTGTAAGCATGCAGGAAATGTTACCTGTGATTACCCTTGCCATATAATGCATAGTGAAAATAGCACTTTGCACAGAAAGATTATTTGTGTTTTATGTATGACATGAATCCATTTTAGGCAAAATAAAATACAAAAGATTTATCTAGCAAACATAAAATAAACTAAAAAAGAAATCTCAAATTATGCAGTTCATGGAAAATACAGAAGCTAAATTAAATTGTTCATATTAGCAAAGGAAAAGAGGTGAAAAGAAGCTTAAGAGTGGTAACACTGGCCCCTTATGCAATATTAACATTTTATCCATACATCACTGAATCATTTTACTTGCTACTCTAAACATATATTACTATGATATTTTTATCATATATAAATGCTTTTAAAGTAAATATTATAAAATAATAATTTCAGGGGTGAGAGTGTTAAGCCACAGTCAAAACTTAAACATCCTACTTCTCCAGCTGACTACCTATACCAATGAATAATGGTCTATGAAAGCTATCATAGTACAAATTATCTTCAGTGTGCTATAGGAAATAATTTTATTTAAAAATAGTATTGGAAAAGGTTGTCATTTAGAAAACTATATTTCAAGGCAGAACCTTTTGTCTAATTAATAAAGTTAATCTCAGAAGAACTCAAATATTAAAGTAGAAGAATAAACTATCATAAACAAAAGAAGTGCTCATCTACTTTATAAGTTACTCTTCTCTAAAACGTATTTATTGATTTTCTCCACTTCACTCTCCTGGAGACAGCTGAGCTGATGAGGACTTAGAGGCCAGGGTCTTAAGGATACAATATCAGGGGGCAAGAAGATTCCAAGGGCTGGACCTAGCCAACAAGGTAACTGGGTATGATATTATGTTCAGGATCAGTGGGGCCAAGGAACTGAGAGCCAGTAGGTGGTTCACTACCAAAGAACAGTGGGGTAGAGGACACAAAGACCCTTCTGGCACTGTTAAAACAAGAAAGTGATGACAGTTATGTTAAAACTATATATAACTATATTAAAGATAATGGGATCTAGACATCTCACTAATGGAAAAGAAAACTGTAAATATAATGTCTTGCTACACTGATATATGTGGTTTTCAGACTAGACTGGAAGGTACTGATGTGACTATAGGTAGCCAGTATACATACACTTTTGGAAGTATGCATGTATTTTCTAGATCTGCCCATCAAGAGTACACAGAAGGGACAAGAAGTACACCCAAAATCAAGGATCTTTGTTGCTAAAAACTATGATCACCAGGCAAACAAACAAAATTAAAACCTTTTAGAAAATAACTCCTAAATACCATATTCACCAAGCAAACCAGAGTTTCTCTGAGAAACAGGTGATTCCAAGCTTGGGACAGAAAAGTACACACAGTACTTTGAGTATGAATGAAGTAATATGAAAGAAGAACATCTCGTGTCAGAAAATAAGGAAATACTATAAAATTACAGACACCTATCACAGAGACCTAAAAAAACATGTGAGGAGACCTACCAGCCAAATGTCTTGACAAGCATCAAATAAAGACAAGGGGTTAATGAATTATAGACGTTAGGCCAAATCTGACTTGTGCCTGTTTCTATAAATGTAACTGGTACAAACCATACACATTCATTTACACAATATTTGTGGCTACTGGTGCAATAAAATGGGAGTGCTAACTCCTGTAAAGAGACTTAAGGGAAACATAAACCTAACATACTTTTTATATGGGTATGCAAACTAATAAATATCCTGGAAAGCACAGCTAGCTGTTTGGCACCTGTCACTGTAAGATCAATTCCAGTAACAGTTATCTATAAATTAAAACAAACAGATGAAACTTTACTGAAGGACAGAAAATTTATACAGCTCAACATATTTCTCTACCAAATATTAGTTACAAAGGAGAAACAGTTATCGCATATGGAAAAAACATGGAAGACAAAACCCTAGTCAAATGTTCAAAGGTAAAATCTCTTATAAGAGGACAGCTGAACATTATATAGCTCCTTGACATAATACAACAAGACAGAATAACTTCTATATTACAACTTGCAAAAGTGAAAAACCTGAGAGCAAGGCATGCCTGGTATATGTCTGTAGTTCCAACAGTCTGAGAAACTGAGGCAGGAGGATTACTAAGCTCTAGCCCAATCTTAGGCAATTAAGACAGACCCTATTTGAAAATTTAAAAAAAAGATATGGCTTAGTGACAACACTCTTGGTTCAAGTTCCACTTGTAGGGGATGTGTAGGAGAGTAAAAAGAGAGTAAGAGTTAGAGGGCAAAGAGAGAGAAGGCAGAGAAAGATTAAAATGAAGACTGTTGTTTATTTCTACTTGCCTTTATTCTCCAAACTAATGTAACACTGACAAAGCTCTTAACTTTTTAGCATAAGCTATTTTAAATATTCTTGTCTTCTTCATAAGGACGAGAATGGTTAAATGTGATAGTTTCATGGTCATGCACTATAGCACTATTGAGAAATAGAGCAATCTAGGAAAATGTAAACACAGTGGTAGTTGAGTACTTACCTAATCCTTTAGGTGTAATGCCACTACTGTCAGCAGGATTAATAACCCAGTAGTAATATTTTAGTGTGTGCATTAGCTGTAATACTGTTCCTACTCTGCGTATGGTAGTGTAGATTGTAGCTGTTCCAATAAACTCAGCAGACAAATAAGTATATAGAGAAAGTTGAACCTAATACAGAATATTAGCCAATCATTAAAATAAATGTAAAATATTAAGTATTTTTAAGTATACATTTTATTTTACTTTAAATGCAAATCAGTAAAACCCAAGAAATGACCACTTATTAAAAGTCTGAAAATAACCTTCTGTAAATATGTATATTTTATAGATAAGTCAAAATCAGCATCCTACTAAAACTCTTTTTAGTAATTTTTATTAACTAGTAAATATAATCAAGATAACCTACCCAATAAAAATAGTAACTACTGACAAATAATTTTAAAATATTCAGTAATTTAATTGAAAACTATAGGAAAATCAAACAGTTTTAAAAGTGAGCTGGACTAAAGCTTTTACATAAAATACTTTTCAGTAGTTCTTAGTTTATATTGTTCTTCATAAAACACAATTAACATCAATCAGCTGCTGTAGTACATCTGAAAAAGTACTGCTGTCAAATTTCCCCAAAGGTTATGGAATATTTATTTTCTTCAGCTATTACAATAGTAAAAAGTTGGCTTTTAGAATCTGACCCTGTGACACACAATGATAAATGAAACACCTGCCAAAACATGAACAAACTTCAGGTTTGGGTTTAGTTCAATAAGTAATAAGATAAACTGTAACAAAAGTCGTAACTTAAACATTGTCTAACCATGTATGCAGCAGATTTTAAAACCAAAATGAAAATTTCCATCTAATTGATTTCCATTAGAGTATCATAGAAATAAATTCAGAATGTAACATAGTAAGACTTATCTTATTTATTATCTAGAAAAAATTTCACTTTATGTTTACTTTTCTCTCAAAACAAATGTTATCTCCATGCTACGATATAAACTGTATAATTGAAATGAAATCAAATTCTCAGTCAAAATGATTATACATAACCAGTGAAGCAAATGCTCTTACTTGAAAAGGTATAGATCACATATAATAACATCAGAATGCACTGTTATATCCTGCTCAATTTTTAACTATAGTTTGATTTATTTTAATATTTCCATATTTACCTCTGATTTAATCCAACTGCCTATGATTGACTAATAAAACAAAAAATCATGTTTTCTACTAGATACTTTTAATACATTAACTATAACTTAAAACATTACACTGAAATAAAATGAATGAGAATAAAATTCAGACCTTTGCAGGTGTGTGTATCCAAATGGCTGGGTTGAATAAAATGTGATCACAAAGTTGCTTCAGCAAAGGTGCTCCATGAGATAAACCATCAAGATATTTTGCAAAGGATAAAAATTGCTCTAAGACCGCTCTAGTTATGTGAACTCTTGATGACTTTAAAAAAAAAACATAAATTATAGCTAAAAAATCCATAATAACAAACTGTGTAATTGCTGACTTAGCATAAGTATAGATGAACTTTTCATATGCTATCCCTAACAGTTTAAATACAAAATTTTATATTTCTTTTGTTAGTGAAATTTTCATTATACAAAGTAACAATATTTTCGAATGTTTTTTTGAGTGAGTTCATCTTAAGTATTTGCTGGACAATTACAGATAAATAACTCAGAAAAAATAAAGCTACTCAGTTCAATATAAAGAAATACAATGACCGCTGTAATCCCAGCTACTCAGGAGTCTGAGGCAGGAAGATCACAACATCCAGCCATCCTGGTCAACTGAGTAAAGCCTTGTCACAAAATAAAATAATAATGTATGAGGATGTAGTTTGTAGCACTAAATTAAATTCAAAATGCATCAAAGATCTAAATATTAAAACAGGGACATCAAATATACTGAAGACAAGGTAGGTAAAAATCTTGAAGAAATGGGTAGGTAAAGAGTTTCTGAACAAAATGCAAACTGCACAGGAAGTACTTTAAAGAATCAACAATTGGGATCTCATCTATTAAAAAGTTTTTGCACATCAAAAGAAATCAACAATAGAGTGAAAAGAAAACCCACAAAGTAGAAAAAAATTTAGCCAACTGTCCCTCAGACAAAGGACTTATATCTACAACATAAAAAGAAATGAAAAAAATCAGACCCCCCCCAAGGCAGACCAAATCCAAAAATGAGCACTTGAGATTGACATGCACTTCTCAGATGAAGAAATACAAATGGCAAATAAATACATGAAGAAATGTTCAACATTCAAGAAACGCAAATTAAAACAACACTGAGAATCCATCTCACTCCAGAAAAAATGGCTGTCATCAAGAAATTAACCTATAACAAATGCTAGCAGGGCTGTGGGGAAAAAGGAAAGGTTCTCCACTTTTAATGGGAGAACAGACTGGTGCAGCCATTGTGGAAATCAGTGTGTACATTCCTCAAAAGGCTAGGACTGGAACTCCCATTCAGTCCAGCTATTCCCCTCCTTCTGGGTATGTTCCCAGAAGAATTGAAAACATCATACCACAGCACACTTTGTAATAGCAAAATCTTGGAAACAACTCAAATGCCCATCAACTGCAGAATGGATAAAAAAGATGGGCTATTCTTATACAATAGAGTATTACTCAGTTACAAAGAAGGATAAACTCAAGGCTTTTATAGGAAATAGATGCAGTTAGAGACCATACTTATTAGTGAAATAAATCAGACTCACATGTGTAAATATCATATTGTCTGTCTAGTGTAAAAAAACTGAAAGAGTAAACAAGATCCAAAATCTACAATAGATACTGTGAAAATGAAAAGGAAAGAAAGTGATTTAAAAGAAAGAACAAGTGGGATAGGGGAAAGGAGAAAAGAAATAAGGACAAAGATTATATGTATGTGTGTGTATGTGTTCAACAAAAAGAAGAGTTTGTGCTTTTATTGTTTGTTTGATCATTTTTTATGCCTAAGTCTTATAATCTGAACAACTATTTTGAAGATAACAATATGCAATATATTAACTAGTGTTAACTTCCTATTATTTTCTTTTGAAATTTTATATCATTTTTATTCCTTGTTATTATTGTTTTGTTTCTAAAAATAAAATAAAATAAAATAAATGACAAATGAGATCTCAGGCAGAGAAATTAATGTGAAACAACATAATGCATGCAAAAAATAGGAAAAAGAAGTGCTTTCATTCAGACTCCAAACTGATGTGAAAATAATTCTACTAATCCACTGAGTCTTTCTTTACAGTTCTACATTCACAAATACATCTTGCTTTAGCATAAACCTTTCTGACCTATATATAGTTTCTGAAAATGTAAATCTAACTCTCCTCAAATATATTCTCATTTGGCTTTCATGACCCTCATACTACTCCTCAGTGTCTTTCGTTTAAATACTACTTCTTTGGTTCTCTTCTCTTTTTACTATATTGAATGATCTCCTACTACTTCATTTACCACTGCTTGTAGCTGGGTATTCCCATCATGAATTTTCAACTGCTGTCACCAAAATACAACTTATTTCCAATGGTATTAAACAATAGAATCTCCAAGTAAAGCTAAACCAAAAGGCCTACATAGCTACAGAGCTTTTAAAATGCTGCTAGTCCAAAATGAGATTTGCTATAAGCATGTATACAGATTTTGATAGCTCAATTTGAAAAAAATGTCAAAATCGTATTCATTTTATTGACTATGGTGTATGTTGAAGTAATATTTTGGATGTACTAGGTTAAATGTATATATTGTTAAAATTAGTTTCACTTGTAACTTTTTACTAAAACACTTTAAGTTGTGTATGATTCTTACATTATACTGTATTTTCATCAAACAATGCTACCTTGGAATATAATTTCAGATGAAAATGTTATGATATAAAAAAATGCTCTTGATAAAAGTCAATAATGTAACCCAAACTTCAAAAACATCATGTCCTACATAAATCTCTTCTCCCTCATTTTATGAACTTTTCTATAGTATCATGTTCTTCCTCTTCATAGGGTAATGTATTACCTGAATTAACATTTGACCCTGAAGTACATATAACATTATACCTTTTTCCTCAATTTTCACAGACTGAAGACTAAATATCAGCACTGAATTATCAAGTTCTACAAAGACTAGAATTGTCAATTTTAACTCCCATACGCATTATTTACATTCATTATGCTCAGGAAAATGGCAACTCATGCTATCTATTTTCATATTGCTACATAAAGGTTTGCAAACTCAAATGATTCCAAGTAGCTAATAACGTGTGGAACAGGAAAAGAGACAAGAAAAAGTGATGAGGACTGCTTTGGGTAACTAAAAAAACTAAAATTCAACACTAAAAACCTTTTTATGGAACCAAACAAAATTATTTCTTTGGATCAATTTTACCCACACCACACCAGTTTCTTTCTCTTGCTTTTTCCTGGTGTTCACACAGTGCTCAATGTATAACAAAGAGCTTTGCATAGATTTCCTTCATCTTAAATACAAGGTGAAGCTCTATAATTTCAATTTAGTCACTTAAAATATACAGTATACATGATGAGTACTTACTATTTCATAGGCATTCACCTTAGCACTGTGGAAAGTGTAGTTAACAAAAGTAAAACAAAAGAAAAAAAGACAAAACAAAATACCTGGCCTTCTAGAACTTTCATTCCAAAGGAGTACAAAGCAGTAATATAAAATAAATAAAATAAAAGGTAAACGTGGAACATGTGATAGCCTAATAAGTGCACAGAAAAAACTTGGAGCACATATGAGATTTGCAAAGGGTATTTAAGAGACTACATAAAGATGCTGGCATTTCACTGATTCATTATGACAAGAGTTAAGAGTAACTTTACATTAACAGGATTGTGTGTTTGACAAAAACATGAATGGTTTTATACATGTAAGAGTAAAAAAATGGTACATGTCCAACCAATGTAAAATGGTGATTACCAAAGTTAGGAAAAATAGTGGGAAGAGTGAATAAAGGAAGTTCGGATCTGATCATAACACAATGTATGTGTGTGTCTATACATTACACGGAACCTTATAGGTATAATTTAAATATCATATTAAACTAATTAATATGGATAATTAATACATGTTAATTGAATATTATGTATTTTGGAACCAGGGATCAAACGCTCAACCTTGTACTTACTAAGCAGGTACTTATACTGCTGAGCTAAATCTCCAGCCCAGAATATAAAATATTTAAGATATAAATAATACATGTAGCTTTATAAATTTCTCAGCGTACTTGCTTTTGAAATAGTTACTTATTTTCTAAACTCAAAACAAAAACTCAAATGTTTAAGGTAAACTACACCTAGAAAAAAAATGGTACTTAGATTAAAAAGAAGCCTTTGAAATGAAAATAAAACCTCAAAGCGTAACTTAATTGAAAATTTTGGAAGAGATGGAAGAAATGACCCTAACAATTAAGTTATTAAAAGGCAAAAACCAATACTGGAATATAAATGTAAAGAATATAGATTCATATTTTAAGAAACTTCAATGAAAAGGACATAAAACATTACATTCTAAAATGGATTATTTAGGGCTTGCTGCGGCAGCACATATACTAAAATATAGTGTTCATAGACAAGTAACTTTAAAACAAAACCAATAGTTATTTACATCCTGTCAATTTCTTCACTAGCTATAATTTTAAATAGCTTATTTTATATAATTAGTGGTAAGAATGTGATCTAA
The DNA here is from genome assembly GCA_004027455.1 of Hydrochoerus hydrochaeris. Lineage (NCBI taxonomy): Eukaryota > Metazoa > Chordata > Mammalia > Rodentia > Hydrochaeridae > Hydrochoerus > Hydrochoerus hydrochaeris. The sequence continues at coordinate 71,365 of PVLA01004528.1, read as the reverse complement.
TACATTCCACTTCTATGCTTTTAAAATTCTGAAAGAGAATAGAGTTGGATCTTGTTTCAAAATATTCTCAGAAATCAGGTCTTTTCTTAAATTGATTATTTGCATATCCCTTTTTAACTAAGCCCAGTATTCATGGTTGAACCCAGAGGCTTCAAACTGAGGTATATACTGTCTATTGTTATTCTGAGATAGGGCATTGCTAATCTGCTGAGTCACCCAGTAAGGGCTAGAACCTGTGATTTCCTTGTATTAGACTCTTAGAATGCTTGGATGACAGGACACCACCACCATGCCCCGCTTGCCATGTGTTTCCCCATCCCAGTATTTAATTGCATGGAAAAATAAAACCAAATTTATGACAAAAATAGTAAGAGAATAACAATAGTTAATACAGTATGTATCATTATCCTCAAAGTAATTATTCAAAGTATAAGACACAGACCAAAAAAGCTCTTACAAAGAAGAAATAGATAACATAAAACTTTCTTTTCAATGATTTAAGATAAAATAGTAGCATAAGTGCAACAAATTAGCATGTTTTTGAAACGAGAATATATAATTTGGGGAATTTTATATCTCATATATAAATATATACATATACATATATACACACATACATACATACAATATATATTTTTTCTTATTTGTCAGGAATCATGATATTCAAGTTTGTGTATCTGACTTATTTCACTTGGCATTATGTTCTCAAGTTGCTTTTATTTATCTATGAATGCCTCGAGCACTAAATTGCAATACGAAATTCAGGCTGATGATTAGGATCATTCATGTTAGTAAGTAATTCATAATTTACAAAAAAATTTTGAGCTTTCTCAAAAATGGTATGCTAAAAGTACCACACTAAGGCCTTCAAAAGAAAAAAAAATAACAGGTGCTGTTTTGCTTACCAATTAATCCTGTCTAACAGTAGCTTAAAGATTAAGAAGCAGTCTTCTAAAATTATGGTTTTTATTGCCTTACTTAAAATCCTACTGATAAAACGTATGTTCTCTTCAACAGCATGTTACTTTTACTTGTAAAGATACTTATTCCTTCTTGTGGTAGTCCTACTAGTTATTCACATTTTTCTTTCTAAACATAAAAAAGATACTGTGTTATTTCAACTTTTATTTTTCCAATCCCTTCCCTAATTTCTGAATAAATGTTTAACTGAATTCAAAAATCAAGTAAGATTATAAAAAATATGAAAAAAACACAACAAGATTAAGAAAGGATGACCTGCTGTCTTCAAATGAGTTTACTTCATTGACTGCCTTAAATATTCTTCTATTAAGGTATATGATTTCACTTTCTCAAGTGAAATTATTTTTAAACAGATTTATACTTGGATTAACTTTTAGTTACAAATCATTAAAACCTAGGCAGAAGCATAATATGAGCCTTCAAGAAAATGCCAAATACTAGAATCTGAGCCATATGATGACAGGTAATAGAACATGAATTTTTTTATTTATTTTTTATTTTTGGGGGGGTACTGGGGATCAAACTCACAGCTGCATGCTTGCAAGACAGCGCTTATGCCTCTGAGCTAAATCCCCAGCCCTGGAACGTGAAATTTTAAGACACACTATATAAGACATTATTAACCATATTGGAAAATGGTATATGAAAAGAAGAAAAACAACTCTTGATCTCTAAAAGTAGGTCAGATAAGAGTCCTGGGTGTTACAAAGAGACATTTTCATGTAATAAAAGCAGATCTTCTCAACATTTAAATCAATTTGTGATATAATGAATGGGTTGCCATATGATTATTTTATTGAAAAAAAACTTTTCCATATATAAAACATGCATAAATACATATTAAGTAAGTTGTAAAAAATTATTTTAATTGGTAAAGGTGTATCAAGAAATAGGTAATCCTCGATATCCATTTTGCACCTCCCAGGACTTCCAGACCCAATTAGTTCCAACGGTCTAATTCAATTATATTAATCATTTATTATTTTTTGCCAGAGAACACAATAATTTACTCAGAAATATGACACCAAAATTTAATATTTTCATTAAAACATATACTGGTTCAAAGGTATCTAAGACCTAAGCTGACCAATCAAAGCAAAGAGAAGAATCTTGTTCAGTAATTACAAAAATGGAGTACTATCCCAAATCTTGGTATGAGGGTCTCCATCATTTAAACCCCCCAGGAGCTTATCTATAAGCAGAAAAGATACCAGATACAGCACAAACTAAATCCTGCAGGTAGCAGGCCAGAGATACAGGTAAAACTTGCGTCACTGATGACACTATTGAGAATGTGATAACCCAAGCCTGAAGCCAAATTTACTGGATGGATATGGATATACACACACACACACACACACACACACACACACACATATATACTCTTCAATTTTCCCTATTGTATTTCTGTGCTTGCCAATTTTCTCATCTATTGGTTTTCAGTTGAGTTTGACCAACTGGAGACATCAGTATGAAGTTAAAGGCCAGAAAGAAAATATACTTGGTTCATTGTATATCAGATCAGTACATTTTCTTTATTGAAGACTGCATTCTGGTGAAGAATCCTCTTCCTACAACTATACTACTATTAGAGTTAAACTAAATACTCACACCTCTCTCCTGTCTTTTAAACTATGCTGCGTTCCCTTAACAAAAATGCTTACAGTTTTTTAAACAGCTTTGCATTAAACTCTACTCAATATCCCAGGCTGAGTATGCAATCAGCTTCCTGCCAAGAGTATGATGGATAAGCCACTCATCATTAGATCCACTAGGACTTTCAGTTATATCAGTTAGTATATTTACTTAATGCTTAAAGTACTCTGAATAAACTTTTCCATAACTCAGCAGCCCACAAAGCATATATAATATATGGATTACTTTCTTAAATTTTATTCCAGCTCAGATTCTGGCAAAACAGCCAAAAATTCAATATTCATTACTTGTAAGTGTACAAATGTGCTAACAAGGAGGGTATTTTTAATCTCATTTCTTTTTTTATTTTAAAGAGAAAAAATAAAATCAAGAAGCAAACAGTCAAAAAACAACAACAAAAGCAAAATGATAACAACAAAAAACAATATTGTTACAGGATTTCAAAACAAGATGATAGGAATTTAACAGTGGTTAATTAAAAAGAATGTAAATAAAACAAAAAAGAAAAAAAGGAACCCATTTAACTTGTACTGTTTATTGTATGTAATGATATGAGAGAGCGTTTTAAATACCCAATTGTATGAAGTTCAAAGACAGAAGAAAATATTTCTGTTACTACAAATAAAAATTTTTGATACTATAAGTAAAAAAAGAAACAAAAATGCGAATCATTTAAGTAAAAGAAAATTATAAGATTTCTAAGAAATTTAAGAGCAGTAAAGAAAAAAAAGGACAAAAATCAGAGAACTGATTTGTAATCTGAATATAGGCACATGAAAAAAAATTTACTGGATTTGTATTTTAACTCAAAATTTCTTAACTTGACATTTCTAATAATAAGTTTAATTCCATGTCTGTACTTATGTCCAAGTCATAATACAAAAATACTGAAATGGCAAACAATATGACCATACTCAGTGGAAAGGGAAATTTTAAGTAACATAGTGACTGCCAGCTGTCCAACCATAAAAGCTGCACAATAAAACCATCAATTCATATTACTTACCTTTTCGAGTAAGTAGCCAATGACTAAAAATCCTTTTCCACCCAGCATCTGTTCTTGCATGGCTACTGAACTTTTAAGTAGTTCAACCAGGAATGCCAACAGAGTAGCACTGCATGTAAAGTACAGATAATTTCATTTTAAATCATTAAATGTTTACTAAAAACATAGTGTTCCATTTCAGTTATTTGTTGTGCCAAAAGATGAACAAACTTACATCTAATTTCTATTGTACGTATCTTATGTTGTAAAACAATATACCTTCTAACAAACATAAAAACCTAGTTCTATCCTTTTTCAAATTAAATATAATCAAACGATAACCATATATATTCCATTCCACAGTTAAACATCAAAGTTTATATAAACATATGTATTTCCTCTTTCAAATAAATGTAACATAACAAACATCACTTTTCCACAGAAAGACTTACTTTAATGTTTGCTAGAATAACACGTTGTCATAGAGAATTTTAAGTATATATGTGATACTGTGTTTTTGGATTAGACATCATTTTTAAATAAATATATACACCTAATGTTTGAAAAACAATGCCAGAAAAAAATACCCAGGAAAATGTGTAACATATTAATGTCCACTCATGCTCTCAGAAAAGCACGTAAGAATAGAAAAAATGACACATGAAATGAAAAACTAATTACAAAGGATATAAATGAACACATGATAGCACACAAAGATTAAGCACTTGGTATATCTTTTGAATGGATGAATGAAGAAACAAAAGAAAAGTAAGTAACTTGCATGAATTAAGCTTTGATAATGCAATTCTTCACAAAGTTATATATATAATTTCAAACAGCAGCACTGATATATGAATATAGTATTCCTCAAAATAAAAATACATATTTAATCATCCTGTAACTTATAATAAATTGCTGTAGACTGTACTTTATCAGTATTAAAATAAAATTTATCTTAATTATTTTATAATTTATCCTAAATTATCTACATTTATAAGGAAGGATAAAGTCACAAATTTCTAAATACACGACAGTACTCATTCTTACAAGCAATTAAGAAAATTGATAATAAGGCAATCTTGAAAATTACAAAAGCCCAAATTATTTATACCTCAGAATTTTTCTAGTCCTTCTTGTTTCATAGGACTGACAGACAACACACTTCTCTGATAATGCTACTTTTGTTCAAATCAGAAATAATTTCACAATAAGAACTCATAGCAAAATTATCACTATCATTATTATGAAATCATATATCTTCATGGATTATCTTATATCAGAAAAAAATGTACTATCCAGAAATAAAATACTTTACTATTGGAAAGTAAAATTCAATTATAGTAACTTAGACCAATAACCTGAACCACAAAAAACATAAATATTACACATCAATGATATCCTTTTACTTAGGCCTTAAATGGAGAATAAGCACTTCTGAGAAAAACTCAACTATCAAATAATTCATTGGAATTTTTTAAATGTTTCTATAAAGAAGCACAGCTATTATGCTATCTAGTCCATTTTAAATGAATTCCATTTTGTAAAGACCACTTCACACATAATCACTTAAAAACTGTATTATATATAACACATCTGTTTAACTATTGGGAAAGAATAAAAAGAATTATAGCATAGAAATTACACAATGTCCTAACCTTTTTATGGAATTTCTACCTACACACAAGTTACTGATTTAGAGGCGAAATCAACTGTTAAACATTAGCACCGCCAAAAATAAAGACTAGAAATGCCTCACAATTCTTCCTATAGTGTATGAGAAAAGGTTAAATAGAATTTCTTAGAATAAATCACCCTCCTATGTAGAACTGCATAAGAATGCCATGGATTTTCTAATTTCTTTTAATTCTTTTATGTCAGATGAACTAGTCATTCTCAAACATCTAATGAATTAAGTAAAGATATCTAAATGTGATAGAGTAGCATTACAACACTAGAAATACTAATTTTATTGTAATTCTCAAATCTTAACACGTAACTATGCTGTCTATAAAATGTTAATTTCACTTCGATATTTACCATGACAACAATTGAAAAGTCAAATGCATACACTAATCAATATATTTGTAATTTATACCTAAAACCCAATGCAACAGCAATACCATATCTTTTAAAAAAAAAACCTTAAAAAATAAGGTGTATTTGACATGGTGGGCGGAATAGTAAATAGATGGCCATCTTCGAAGGGTACATTTTCAAACATAATTTAACAAACTTACCAGTAACTAAAATGCATCGGATTTCTGCAGGGCTCACAATAAACTTGCAAAATTCTGTGTACTGCCATACAAAATTTCTCTCCATTCTTGCCTATTTCCAACTCCCCTAGATACAAAGGCAAATATAAAGGATACTTCAGCCCATTCCTATATCTCCTACATACCACTTCCTGTCTAGAACACATCAGTTCATCTGTAGAGGATCTACATAGATAGGATAATCCAGAAAGTAAGTAGGCATATCAGCCAAAACTAATATATACAACATAGAACATTCTCTTGAAAAGTATAGCAATACCTAGGAGGAGATTATCAGAGGAGTGTTTTATTTCATAGACAAAAAGTGCACTGATTATAAAGTCATAAAATTGCTAAACTTTTCAATAGACAATACTATAACATATGTTCTGTAAGAAGCAATTCTACTTCAGGAATGGCTAAAGGTTTTGAATCCTGGCTTCTTTTAAGAAAAATGATACTCGTAATCTATTGTAGATCTTTTTCTTAAAAATAATTACTCTTCTCCAATTTTAATAAGCTTAAAATCAGTTAGGAAATAATATTTATTTTAAGTGTTATAAAATATGAAGGCTAGATGTTAGGAACAAAATGAAAAATAGTATAAAATATCTATAATGACTTAGTATATTTACTGTGTCTCCAGAGCTTTCTGGTTCATATTTTTAACAAATGTCTCAACTGTCTTGGCTCACAAATGCCTGAGAATATTATATAACTATGAATAAAGATAACAAATTTTTAATGGAAAGGTATACTGCATAGTATTTAGATTCTATTAAAATTTAGATAAGATTTGACTTGATTTTATGTATAACTTCACCCATTTCAATAATGTAGATAACATATATTATGTGATCCAAAAGGTTTATTATCTTTAAGGTACTTTTATTATCTACAGATGTATCATAAAGATACACCTAGGCTATAAGTCTAATGATTGAGAATGAATATATAAACTAAGTTCACTTCAAAGGCAACTCAGAGACGTTAGAAACTGGCTATATGATCTGCTTTGTACTGAAACAAGCAAAGTGTCACAGCTAGATTGACTTTTAAAATAAACAACTTTTTAATCAAGAAGAACATGCAAAAATGAAAAATTTCCCTTGAGAATCAAACACCTTTCTATTTTATAAAAGAATGTGTTAAATCACTTGTGAAACCCTATAGGCAAAATAACTGTCAGAATAAACTCAGAAGTAGATTGTCCCAAATAAAATTTAAAGTATCAATAAGAAAGAAAAATCTTTTGACATTTTCAGATTTCATTTAAGCAGCCTGATTTGTGATTAAATAACTGAACTCTTTCAAAAGATGATTACAAGTATGAAAAACATCAAATAACATTGATTCTATATTTTTGCCACAACAAAAAAATCTTCCTAGATGAGTGTTATCTCAGCAAAAATAAAACTGTAAATAAAATCAATTCATTTCATGTCCAAGATAATTTAATGCCCAAGACAATTACTTCCTTGTAACATAATCACGAAAACAATTTCAATAAATTAAAAGTTACTTTCCTTCACATTTCCAAATTAAAAAGGTCTGAACAAAATGCTTCCAAGTATATTTAGCAGTCACTTTTAGACAAGGCACATATGAAGATACACACGTAAAGGCTAAGACTGCAATGAAATACACACACACACAGAGCCTCATTCATCAGAGCAGACAAATATTTTATACCACAATCAAATAAGGAAAGTAAGTCAAATGAGGAAACAACTGAAATGTAACACAGTAAAATATAAGGAAAGATGTGAGACTCAGTATAGCACATGAATTCAATAAGCCTGTCCATGAGATTTTCCCACAATAATTTTGAATTTCCTGATGAAGAAGCAGACTCATTTGTCCACTTATAAACTGAACTGTGATCCTGGATACTTAGGAGCTTTTTAGAGAGATCTAATAAATGTTAGACTATTGTACATTTATATCTCCCTTTGTTTTATAAGAGATTTTAATTTCATGTTTCATCCTTGATTTCTAACAAATATGGCAAAAAAGCCCTCGGACTCTAAAAAGGTGTGATTTATATGCTCAAATTGTGTTATAAAGGAAATGAAATTTTAAAAGGTATGCATATAAAATTACTTTTAAACTTCATATAGTAATTGCATACCAGTTATGGTACCTAACAAAATTTATATTTAGAGAAAAAGAGTCTTTTAATATGATCCTTTCATATACCTACTAAAGATGTCCAACATTTACTAAAAATACTTAAATGCAAAAGAGAAAAAAAAAAACTTCTCAAAGCCTAACAGTCCTTCAGTTTAACCCCAACACAAATAACATCTTTCATAATACATTAAATTTCTAGTCCACTGATGTTGAATATTTTATAACTTTCAGTTATAACAAACTGCTGGCTGCAACATGCACACCATAGGTTCATCACACTCTCTAGCCCCTTTATAAAAACTTCCTGGTCATGTTACAAATGGCAGCCATTGCTATTATAATCAAAGACACACGAATACTTTAGAAATTTAATTATCTAATTTCCTAATACTTAAAAGGAACCTAAAAGTTACAAACAAATTGGAAAGTAGTATTTGACACTTAGGTTTCATCTATTATTTTTACCATTAATTTTATTTTAAATGGTCATATAGTAAAATTGATTATATTTAAACATTTGATATGTATTTCTAAAAATATAGATATATAGATTTAATCTTTATCTCAAATTATAAACCAGTTACATCACATCAAAAATCCCTCACTTGTGCCTTATAGCTTTACAGTTACAGCCTCTCAACACTCACAAGCTTCAATACTTTTTATTTCTTTCCTATAACTATAGTTTTGAAATTTTAAGAATGCCATATAAATGGAATCAGCATATAACTTCTGAGACTCCTTTCTTGATGTCAACATACTGCTTCTGAGATTTATCCTAGTAGATATGTATTTCCAGAATTCATCCCTGTTAGTTGATGAATTCCATTGTATGAATTCCATTGCATGAATAGATGTGCAAGTTTGGGTATCAATTCATTTTTAAAGGCATTGGGTTACAGCACAGCAATTATGAAGAGGGATACTAGAAACATTCACATAAAGGTCTATAAGTATTTTCATTCTTTCCTCTTAAGTAAATATACATATGCTACATGAATAAATTTAAGAAGCTAAATTATATAAGCTTATGTTTAACTTTGTAAAAACTTACTGTATTCCAAAATGGCTACACCATTTGACAATCATATTAATACAGTAGTACCTCAGTTCACGAACTCTATTTGTTCCTGGAAAAGATGGCCATATTTGTCTTTGTGTGGGGAAAATGGCTGCCATCATGTTTGTCATCAGATGCAATTTGCAAACGGAAACAAAATTTTGCCAAATGCTTCTCTTAGCAAATAAAATTGTTTGCAAACAAAATTTTTGTGAATTGAAGCACCACTGCACTGTGTTCCAATTACTCTTAGCATTTAGCACTATTAGTACTTCTTATTTTCGCCTTCAGTGTAGTTGTTTAGTGGTACAGTGGTTTTAATTTACTTGTCCCTATTGGTTAATGATGTTAAACATCTTTTTATGAGCTATTTTGACATTTTTATGTTCTTTGTTGACACATCTCTTTTGCTTGTTTAAAAATTGAACTATTTCTTGCTGTTCAAGGTTCAGTCTTTTACACATTCCTGACAAATTCTTTGTCAAATAAGAGATTTGGAATTCTCTTTCTCCAGTCTGTAGCACATTATTTCTTTGCAGTTTTGAAGAGCAGAATTATTTAACTTTGATGAAATAATAACCGATGCCAATTTTTTTCTTTTCTCAAGCATATTTTCAGTGATATATCTAAGAAGGCTTTGCCTAATGTAGATTGGTTTCTTCCTGTTTCCTTTAAAAGTTTTATAGTTTCATATTTTATATTCAAACTTAATTTTTGAGCTAATTTTTTTAGTACATGGTTTAGGTCATGTTTTTGCCTTATGGCTATCACTCGTCTGCTGAATTACTTTCATATCTTTTAGCAAAAAGCAATATTCATAAATGTGTGGGACTATTTTTTGGAGTGTATTCTGTTTCATGATATATGTGTGTATCACTTAGTTAATAGCATAATTTCATTACTTTAGCTTTACAGTAAATTTTAAAGCCACATAATACCCCGATTTTCTTTTTTTTCAAAGTATTTTAGCTATCCTATTTATACTGTCCTTGCATAAAAATTTTAGATTCATCTTTTCCTTATCTATGAACATATTCCAGAATTCTGACTAATACTGTGTTAAATTTAAGTACCATTTTGATGTTGCCATCACTGTGTTAAATCTTCCTCTACAGAAACACAGTGTTATTTCTGCATTTGTGTAGATACTTGCTTTCTTTCTTGTTATCTTGTAAACTTGCTAAATATGTCAATATTAGCATTTTATGTGCATATCAATTCCTTGAGAATTTGTATGTAGAAAATCATGTTGCCCTTGAAAACTGATAATTGTATTTTATTTTTCCAACTTCTATAACTTGTCTTGCTTTTTCTTACTTTACTAGACCAACTGAAACCCCATGCTGTGAAGTAGGTTTATGGTGAATAACACAGGAAAGAGTTTGTTTAAAAATTATAGAGTTACTTTCTCACATTTTCCCCTTTCTACAACCTCTCTGATACATTGTTGGCTAAGAGATTCTTTGTTCAACTCTACTGTGTACTTGTATAATTGTCCACATATGGGACCACAAGTAGGAAGATACAGTAAAAGTGTTTGTCTCACCCTTTTGGGGTACTAGCTCCACTAATCAAGTAGAAGATCACCCTCTCTGAGTTCTGGCTCCACTTGTCCCTTTGCCTCTAGTGTGAGAAGATGGCACGGGCACTAAGACATGAGAGGACAAAGTGGAAAAATAGAAGAATTAACAAAGAACTTTTGCAGTAATAATAGAGGGTTTGTTTCTATTGGAGCACTTGCTCTCTCATTATATGTGGTACACAATCCCAATTTTCTACAGTATTTTGTTTGTCCTGGAGAAGCAAAAAATATAATTAATTCACCACCAGCTCAAAGGTTCTTTATAGAACAGCTGAATTGCAAACCTGCTACTATTTACTTACTTTTTAGAGTTCTCAAATAGCTGATGATTCTGTCCATGTATGGTTTTATTTTGGTACCAAGGGATAGAAATAGAATATAAACTGGAATTTTTAATTCTTACTAAGTTAAAAACTTAAGATAACCCAGTATCTACTGACATTCTCACCAAAAACAAACAAGAATCTTTTTGATCCAGGATATTAATGCAACATCATTCAACACTGCCCAATACTGGCAGAAGGCAGAGAGTACACATCACCATTTAGAGGCAAGTTTAATATTTACTATGACAGCAAATCCCTAATATTCTTTAAATCTTCTTACAAAAAATTATAATTCTGACCAAGAATTACTGTAAGCTTAAAAACCACAAATTTCAGAAACAATGGTAGATATTAATATCTATGTCATATCCCTTCTTTTTCAGTATACAGAGAACATTTCCAAGCCCCCTAACAGTCATGTGACTAAATCAACAAAGTAAGATTAAATAGCTTATGAGCTACAAGAGTGAAAAGTCCATACATATTTTTCTAGTCTCTCTTTTCACTTCCCACAATGAAACAGGCCTACTCTGAAATATCAGGATAATTCCCCAAATGATGGACAGTGAGACTGAATCAATTACAGTAACTCAGTATGCATAACATTTAAACTAAATGATACTATAAGCACAGCATGGAATGAGAAAATGGAAAGGACTTCTCCTGAACAAGATTGCCCTATATTGGGATTTTTAGATTATATTAAACCTGTTACCATATTCTACATTGAGAGAGAAGTAATTAATTAGGGCAAACCAACATAGATTCATAAGAAAGAACACTATTATAGTTTTCTATTACTATTTATTCATACTTGTCTGACTCTGTAACTGCATTCAGTCGCTATGGCTTCAACAATGAGGCTCAATCTCAATCTCCATCGACCAAAATATTGCACCTTTCCAATGCTGGGCTTACTCATCAATAAAAGCTTCTTCATCTTTGGGTTGCAGTACTTAGTGCCCCATATAAGACACTTTATCCAAGCTATGTAAAACATTGCCAACTGATAAAAATTCAAATAGTTTCAAAATCTCCATCTCATCTTTATGGCAACAGGTTAAAGTCTAGAAGATTACCCAGCTATACTAACTGTTCTTATATGAGGCAACAGAATTGTTTCATATCACACTCTGTGTATTCTGTACAAGTATTTGGAGAAATAGTCTTTCCACACTATATATTCACATTTCAGATAAATGTCTATTTCCTGGCTATAATGTTAATGAATAACTTCTTCTGAGACTTTAAAGTTGTTTTTGATTTTATACAATCACAGAAATGTGATTTTTTTGTTTATACTGAAATAAAAGTCTTTTATTTCATTTTTATTTCATTTTATCATATACAATTTCCTCAGCTGTAACTGCTATAATGTTCACTGCAGATAAAAGATCATGAGTATGTTAATTGTGACTCATGCTTTTGGAAAAGCAGCAGTCATCTCCCCATCCAAATACATGTTGTTAAAAATACAGTATTTAATATCACCATGTATATTTTGCTATACATATACACTTAGGCAGAATGTTTAAATCAGATCATACTTATGTATTTATTTATCATTTCTCTATGGTGAAAACATTCTGAATTCTTGAAGTTTTATAATACAAGACTACTAATATCAGACTATTAATTTTACATGGATTGGTCATCTCAAATAGTAAGCTCTAAAATTCCCTTATATAAAATTAGGAACTTTGGAGGAAATATTTTTAAATAAATACAATAATCTTAAAAATAAGATTCACCCTTTGTATCCTATGAGCTGCTATTTGGTGATATGAAAAAATTTCTTCTTATATTCCATGAGTTGGCATTAAAAGAAGAAAATCTGATACAAACTACAAGTACAAAAAAGTACAGGTATATGTTACAAAATTTTTCTTGATTACTTCAATTATGTTATCATTCCTGACATATTTGCCATATGTACAATGTAGATAAACATGTTAAGAGGAAGCTTGCCCATTTCCTTGATCACTCATTCATAAATGCTCAGATTATTTGCATGAATAAATATTCAAAAAATAAGGTAAGTTCTCAAGATGCTTATTTCTATCTACCCAAAAAGATGCCAATAGAAATATTTAATCAGATTCAGATTAACCTTACCTATGGAAGTATTCTAAAGTGAAGAAAATTCAACATATTACATCACAAATATAGAAAATGCCAAAACAAAATTCAAACATAATATCTAAGGTTTATACAGAAAATATATAGGTACCACCCATCAGCAGAACAAATTTACTGCTATTTTCAAATATTAAGGACTAGGTACCTAAGACTCTTCTGTGTTCCCAGCAGCAATCTTTATGCATGTATAGTTCAATGTTTTTAAAACATAAATTAGTAGTATCAAGGCAATCTTTTTACCACAACTTTTTTTTGGAGGGGGAGTACTAGGAATCAAACTCAGGACCTTGCAAGGACTCTTTTAGGGAGCCTTATCTATAAATTTGATTGATCAATGCCAAGATTTGCATTATGATATTGAATGTTGATCAATATTCCATTGAGATTAGCCGGAAGGGATCAAATCTGGTTATACTCACCACTGCACAAAATATTAAAAGTACCAAACCCTAAGTCTCATAGGACAACTATGTAAATATAAAAAAATTAAGTGCTCTCTCTCTCTCTCTCTGTATATATATATGTATAGACATGCATATATATTACATACATATATATATACACACATTTATACCTGATACTTTTCTTACATATTTATTACATAAAAACTGAACACTGCTAAACTTTTTACTCTTGATTTTCTGGCTATAGATACTAAGATTCTAGAACTCCTTGGATTCTGGAACCTATTTAATAATTAGGCTTCAGTTACATTAAAGATGTGCTAACTAGTATGCAGGGATTTCAGAGTTAGCAGAGGTATACATCAAATATCTAAACTTCTTCAAATCATCTATACACTCAAAGAGAACATTTATCTGCCTTAGCACAAACACTATTTTCTTCCAATTCAGCTTTATCGTATCTTTCCCTTTAATATCAGCTTGAGTTACCTTGCAATAACTGAAAAGTGCACATTTAAAAGCAGAGATTTAGCTGATAACCCACCTAAGAAGACATTAACCATACTTTCTTATCAAATAAATAAAATCTACAAAAGATTCCAATTATTAGCCCTAAAAAAGTAATCAAAGTGATCATGTAAAAAGCATTCCATATTTCTAAATATTGGGTCACTAAAGAACAGAACAGTAATCTTGTCATCTGAAATAACATATACAAGTTAACTTACAAGGAGCAAAAGTTACATGTACATTCTGGATATGAAAACAAGCAATTTTTAAAAAAGCTTTATAGGGTACCTGATATCTAAACTCTCTTTAGAAAATAATCTGAAGGCGTAGTTTGTGTATCAGGCAAACACTGAAATCAGCATTTTGCTTTTCCCAAAACTGTATGGGGTATAATGAAATAAGCACCTGTATCAATAATTTAAGGTACACTCAAATCTACTTGAACATGGTAACAAAACAACTCTAGTGCAACTGATGCTTTAGGAAATTTTATCACTCTAGAAATGCAGCATTTCCTAACTCTTTCAGCATGAAAAATACTGCAAAACAATCGTGAATTAAGTGAAACTAAGTATTCAGTTTCAAGTCCCCAGTTCATGAAGGAAGTCAAGATTTTATAAAGCATTTTACAACAGTTTAATAATAACCATATTTTCAGAGAAAATATAACAAAAATGATGGACTACTTTCTATTATTTCTATGTGGTTTAACTGAACAACTTTAGGCAACAAAGAATCTGTGTTGTGCTCTCTTAAGCAAAAAGATAATCAACATGGCATTCTAATAGAACAGATTAGACATGCTTCTCACATTATAAAAGGAAAAAAAAACCCCAAAAACAAAAAACATTACTTCGCTGCAGTAGACCAAGACTTTCTCTTGCACATAGGATATTTTATTTTTAAAGTTTATATATTTTGATTTTGGTTTTGAGTGAACATTTTTTTTTTGTTTCAGCAGTTAATGGTAACATTGCACTATATAGCCTGTCATTCTTCTACATCTCTAATCCCATTCTTTTCTTTTTCAGTGTATTTTCTACATATATTACAAATACACTGGTTTTGATTTAACTGGTAGTTACTTGATTTAAAAAAGCATTCTTTTTTTTCTCATTGATTTTATATCAGAATTACCTACAAAACATCAAAATCCCCTTTCTTATTAACAGATGACAAATTAATTAACTTATAAGATACATTGTAAACGTTTATGATTCTACTACAGTTCAGGGAGAATACTAATTGTTTTATTTCTTGCCCCTTACACTTTAATTCACACATTAATTTCAATAAAATTTCATTTTACTCAAGTTAAATTTCATTGAATAAATGAGTTATTTTTCTTCTTATACTGGTACTATATTAACCTCAAATGCACTTTCATGTCCACACTGGACTTCTAAGACAGTGGCTTTTTTTGCCAATTTTGTAAACCTTTTAAAGTCAAATAAGTAGGACTGCCACGTACCAGTTGTATGACTTCTGGGTGAAATATATAAAGGAAATATGATAGATTAAACTATAGCTTAGAAAAAAAATTTAACTGATTTTCAAAATTGAATTATTTATTATACTCTATCTGGGCAATTTCCTTATGAGAAATGACTATTTTAACTTTGTACTGATTTTACTTATTTTCCTAAAGCAACTGCAGACCAATTTTATATCAGCTGGATTAAGACAAAAATTTAAGACAAAAATCATGATTAAGTTTTCTAAGTAAATTTTTACATTATATATTTTTACTTATATTGGACATATACTATGATAGGATCATGAACATAATTAGGTTCTATAAATTTTTATATCTTATATTCCATCAGTGTATTAAATGATTTCTATTCATAACTGACTACTACATTCTTTATACTTTTTATATCTAATATTCCATTAGCTGATCTAACAACTTGGATTCATAAGTTAAAAAATGTTTTTTTTTTCTTTATTAGCATGTTTGCAGTACATAATGATTGTAGTCACTGCAGGGAACTGGGACATGTACATGACACATTACAATTCTTTTTTACCTCCTTCCCTCTACCCCTTTTACTTTTCCAGCATCAGAATTCATTTATCTCGTAAGACCTTAGGAAGTTAATTATTATATAGATAGATTAAAAACCAGACTAATAAGACAAAGAACATATAAAACATAAAAGACAATTGTATCAACTTAAAGTATAATTTTACATACATTGTCCAGGCTGCTTTTTTCTCTCTTTTTCCTATTATTTGTCTTTTATTTTATATATGTATATATTCAATTTTTCAAATAAAAGTAACCAAGTGATACTTAAGTTTGTGCACCTAAGTTACTTCACTTAATATTATTTTCTCAAGGTGCATCTATTTTTCAACAAATGACTCAAGTTTAGCCTATTTATGGTACAGTAATCCAGTAGACTAAATACCACACTTTCTTTTATCCATTCATCTGCTGATGGACATATAGGCTGTTTCCAAGATTTAGCTTTTATGATCAGTACTGCTATAAACACGGGTATACTAAGGGTGGGTCAAATGGAATTTCTATTTTTAGTTTTTGCAGGACTCTCTATACTGATTTCCACATATCAGTTTACAATTCCAGCAACAATGAGGAAAAGTTCCTTCTCACAGCCTTGCCAGCATTTCTTGATGATAGCTATTCTTTCCAGAAATTCTTTCCACAATTTCAGTGCTCTTTTAATCTGCATTTCTCAAATTGTCATGGAAGGAAAAATATTTCATATATTTATTGGCCATCTGTATATTATTATTTATTGGTATAATGCAGATATATATAATGATCACATTCATCAGAGGGAATTTGTACCTGTACAAGATATATCTTGATTCTTCTTTTTGTCCCATTCGCCTCCCTTCCTTTTGACTCCTCTTCCCCTCCTTATGTACAAAAGCTTTACTTCAATTTTATCCTTCCTTTATCACTTTTTTCTCATTCCTTTCCTTCTCTCTCCTCCCTTGTCTCCCTTTCCATTTAAACAATTTTTTCCTATTTCACAATATGTATTATACATTTTGGTTCTTGTTCACACCAGACAATGCAATACTTGTAACTCTGTCTTATTTATTCATGTAAGAGTATGGTCTCCAGGTCCATTCATAGCTAGAAGAAATGTCTCAGCTTATCATACTCTATAGTTGAATAGTATTCCATTGTAGAAAAGGACTATATCTTTTTAATTCATTAATTGCCTGATGGGCATCTAGGTTGTTTCCAACTTTAGCTATTATGCCATCCATATTTCTTTATCTAAGAAGTGTCTAGTCATTTCAGGTGCTATTTTTTGACTGGGCCTTTAAGTTTAGCAGCTCTGCTAGGGATTTAGCTCAGTGGCATAAGTGCCTGCCTTGCTGTTGTGAGTTCAATCCCTGGTACCAAAAAATAAAATAATAATAATAATAAATAAATAAATTTAGGGGCTATATTTTTTTCTGTTGTTTACATGTTTCAGATATTAGTTTCTGTCTGAAGAATAGCAAAATTTTTCCCATTCAGTAGCTTGTCTGTTAACTCCACTGGTTGTTTTCATTGCTGTGCAGAAGCTTTTAAACTTGATGTGATGCTGGTGGTTCTTGGTATTATTTCTTGTGCAACTGCACCGTTTTCAGAGTCTTTGCCTGTATTGCACCTATATCTTCAAGCGTTTTAACTATTAGAAGATTGTATATTTCTGTTCTAATGTTTACATCTGTTATACTATGTGTCTGGATGTCCTCCCAAAGTCTCATTCAGTCATGGGGGTAAGCTTCTGGAATTTGTGATTGATTCATGGTCCAATGCTGGGGTTAAGAGTTTAAGTGCGACACCCAAGTGGGTATGGCACATACAGTATAAGGGAAAGAGTCTTCTCTTGTCCTCCTCCCTTTTTCTGTTATTGCTTCTGGTATCTGCCACTACCATGAACTTCTGCCCCTATGTCAAACCACTATGCCTTGAAGCCAGCTGATTATGGACTGAAACCACTACAAACTGTGAGCCAAATAAACCAGTCCTTCCTTAACTTTGGGTGTTGGGTATCTTGTCTCAGCAACAAGAGAAAAATAACCAAGACAGAATTTGGGACCAGGGAAATGTGATTATTGCTGTGACTATACTTTTCCATGTGATTCAAAAGCCATTGGGAATGGATTGTGGGAAAAGTCTGGAAAGGTTGCCTAAGACTGAAGTTCAAGCAGTGGACTAATTATCCTGGCAGAAGAAATGTCAAGGTAGTCAAAGGTTGAGGTAGCAGCATGGCTATTGTTGGGGGCTTTTAAGCCAGATTTACGAGACTCAAGAGCAAACAGCCCAGCAGGATGATGTAAAATGTTGTGAACTGGCCAGAAACTGGCCAGAGATTTGGGACCGTCCAGTAAAGCTGTGGACTACAAAGATAGAGGAGACAAGATCTTGACTGCTGAAAAGGAACAAAAGAATAGAAAAGGTAGCCTTATGGCATCATAAGATGCAGCATGTCCTAACCCTTTGTAGACTCAAAACTGCCTAAGTGAATGACTTTGCTCTGAGAAGAAGGCTGCAGACCACGGTGTTCCAGAATGGAAGCAGTCACACTATGTTCAAGAATAACAGCAGCTACCTCAACAGGTTCCAAAAATGGCAGGGCTGTACCAGGTTCTAGAATGGCAGCAGCATAAAGAATTCCTTCCCCAAAATCAGGTTCAGAGTGCTGAGCAATTCAGGCACTTGACTCCTACAGCCAAGATACAAAAAGCCTGGATATTACTCCAGCTGGTAGCAGACCTTGGCATCACTCCCATGGTACTAGGTTTAGGTGCATGCAGAATGCAAAAGTTCTGAAATTCAAAAGGCATCCACTCCAATTTCAGAAGAATTCCTGGGAGGCCAGAAAGTATGCCCCAGGGAGGCAGTGTATGAAGCTAAGACAAATGTGCAGTGGAGACACCCAAAGCTTAGAAAAGCCAGGAATAGGGATCATCTTCAAGGATTGAACATGGCAAGCCTAACAGAGAAGTCATGGGAGCTACAACCATAGGAAATTTCATAGAGGTGGAGTTATCAAAGCCTTTTGGAGCTCACAACTTACAACAGATTTCTTCTGATGTTCCACACAGAACAAAAGGAGTTAATGTTTCTCCTGCTAAATTTTGGAATTGCTTTGGTCTGACTCCTTTGTATTCCCTTTGTACCTTCTGTAATGGCAATGTTTGTTTTGTGCCATTGAATGCCAGAGGTGTTTAACTTTTCATTTGTATAGAGGATTACAGCTAACAGATTGCCTTATATATTGGAGGAGATTTGGGACTTGGGACTTTTCAACAACACTTAAAAACTGTTAAGATTTTGGCAACTCTCAGAGATAGACTAAATGTCTTTTGCATAAAAAATGTACGGAAGTCTTTGTGGAGCCACAGTTGGAATGTTATGGTTTCTGTCGGGATGTCCTCCCAAAGCCTCATGAGATCATGAGGACAGGCTTCTAGGATTTGTGATTGACTCACGGACCAATGCTGGGATTATGGGTACGAATACTACACCATGTAGTTGTGGCCTACATACAATGTAAGAGACAGAAAGAGTCTTCTCTTGTGCTCCTCCCCCCTTGTGCTCTTATTGTCTGCTTCATGAATGGCTGCTCCTGTCACTCTATCCTGCCTTGGTGTCAGCTAATAATGAAATGAAACTTCCACAAACTGTGAGCCAAATAAACCTTTCCTTCCTTAACTTTGGTTATTGAATATTTTGTGTCAGCAATGAGAGAAAAGTAACCAACACAGTATCTTTGATCCATTTTAAGTTAGTGATAGAGATAGTGTCTAGGTTCAACCTTCAGTATGTGGATAGCCAGTTTACCCAGCACCATCTTTAAAGAGACTGTCTTTCCACCAGCAAAGGGATCTAGACCACCACTTTGCCAAAAGTCATATAACTAAATGTGCCTGAGATGTTGCTTTACCTTCTACTGTGTTACTTGATCTACAAGTCTATTTTTCCCAATACCATGTTCTTTTTTATCACTGTCCCACTGTCGGATAATTTGAGAGCTGGGGTTGTGATGACACCTCCCTTGCCCTTGTTGCTCAGAACTGCTTTTACTATTCTAGACCTATTCTGGTTCCATATAAATTTTAGGATTGTTTTCTCCAGTCCTGTAAGGAATGTTATTCACATCTTGATTCTAATTGCATTAAATCCATATAACAGATTTGGAAGTATGGTCATTTTAACTATTGGTTTTGCCCATTCAAGAACAAGAAATATCTTTACATTTTCTGATATATTCTTAACTCTCTTTTTTCAGAGTATTGTAGTTTTCATGTAGAAGTCTTTCACCTCCTTGCTTAGATGAATTCTGAAGTATTTGTATTTTCTTGATGCTACTGTGAAAAGTATTGTTTCTCTAATTACCTTCCCAGTAAGTTTATTATTGGCATACAGAAACACTATTGATATTTGAATGTTTTCTTTCTACCATGCTATGTCATTGAATTTGATATTAATTCTAGGAAAAGACTACTCTTCATAGAAAAAATATAAAAATACAGAAATTCATTAAAATTATCATATGAAATTAATTTTTAGTTATAAAAATGACCTTACAGATAGCACTAAAAGCCATTCTAATTGGTTTAGAGCAACAACTCTAGAGCCAGGCTTTCAGATTAGCCATTTAAGTCTTTGTATCTTAAAAAAGTTACTCAATTTATTTCTTCTTCATCATTAGCAAGATACATTTGGATGACATAAAAAAATTAAAATATTTTACCAGCCTATAATTTATTTTTCCAGTAATTTACAGTGGTACCTTAGTTCATGAATGCTTTTGTTTGTAAACAATTTGACTGGCAAAATTTTTAGTCTGAAAACTCTACATTGGGTGACAAACATGACAATGTCCATCTTTCTTGCACAAACACAAATGTGGCCATCTTTTCCAAAATCATGAAACAAATTAAGTTTCTGAACCAAGGTACCACTATATATCTTTTATTTTCTTTATACCTATCAGAAGTAATCTATTTTGGGTACTTTGAAAATATTTGCTGGTTGGTCTTTTTTAAAGAGAGAAAAGTAAACAAAAATAACAACACAGAGTTTCAAAACAAGATAAGTTAACAATCATTAATATATTGTGTACTGCTGTCTTCACAGTAGTTGCTCAGATTATAACACAGAGATATATAAAATTAATCAACCAATGTAAGCAGCAACTGATATTCTCAAAGAACTAAAATAAATAGTACGTGTTATGGATTGAAAACCGGTGGTCAACTTAACGCCAGCAGGATTACATCAGCATGGCGCTGGGCATAGATGTTTCACCTGAGGAAACTTGCTGGTATAAATGGAGACGTGGAGAAGAAGTTATTCACATTAGCTGCATTAAGACATTGAGGCGTTGTGGGTTCTCATATGAGTTGCTGTCTGAGCCATTGGTTCTCCTGGAGAAGCTCTGGTCTTCACCCCAAGCATTGCTTCCTGGTTCCAGAGGGGAAGACGTGTGCTGCTTGGTCTCCAGGATGAACTTGTCACACTGGCTTCCTAGCATGTACTCAACTGTGCTTGTCGTCAAAGGAGCTTGGGACCTCCGTGTCACTGAGGATGGCTGTGGTGCTTTTCAGGACAGCCCTGGAGTTGTTGTGAGTGTGACTTCTCGGCTCCAGCATAGAACCCTCAACCTACCAGCACAGCTCCTTCACCCTGCTGGCATAGACTTTCTGGCTTCCACCACTGACCTTTGGGCCTTCCCAGCATGGATCCGTAAAAGAGACTGGCGTGAGTCCTTCTTGTGGGCTCTAGACTTCCAATTGGACTCATGGGAGGCATTGTCATGAGCACTGGGTCTTAATCTGGACTCATATGGGACATTGTTGTAGGATTCAGGCCCCTGGATGAATATTCTATGTCATTAGTGATGTGGATAGATTTCCTGCATTTTCTTGTGTTAAGCTTGAGTGACATCATAAATATAATAAACTCCATGTCCTTATTCTAATTGTTCTCTGTATAACCCATGACTACAACAGTATGTTAGCTATATATATTTTTTTTCTTTTCCCTTCCTTCATTTCTTCTTTCTCTCATCACAGTTGTTATTGCCTTATGAGTAGCTTCTATCACTTTATCTATCTATTGCAGATGTGTACCTTACCTACTCTTTTAGTTCCTTACACTAGGGAGACAAGATGATACTTATACATGCATATTTGATTTATTTCACTTATAACTATGATTGCTAGCTGCATCCATTTACCTATAAAAGGCTCTTGTTTGTCCTTCTTTATAGCTGAGTAGTACTCCATTATATAAAAATATATCTTTTTCATTCATTTTTGATAGGCAGATGGGCTGTTTCCAAGATTCAGCTATTAACAATTGTGGTGCAACTGTAATAGCTATAATATTATAAACATGGGTGCACACATATTGCTGAGATATAATGTTTTTTATTCTTCTGGGAATATGCCCAGAAGTGGAATAGCTGAGTGGAATGGGACCGCTAATCATAGTTTCTTAAGGAATGTCCACACTGATTTCCACAGCAGTTGCACCAGTCTATACTGCCATCAACAGTGGAAAAGGGTTCCTATTTTCACTGTAGCCCCTCTTGACATTTGTTATTGGTTGATTTCTTGATGACAGCCATTATTTCTAAAGTGAGATGGAATCTCAATGTTGATTTAATTTGCATGAATCAGATAACCAACGATACTGAATATTTTTTCATATATTTATTTGCTGTTGCTATTTCTGCACGTGAGAAGTGTGTATTTATCTTGTATCCATCTTAGATACCTATTTTTGGATTGCATATTTGAATTTGGGGGGTCTGATTTTTTTCAAGTCTTTATATGTTCTAGATATAAGTGCATTGTCTGAGGGACAGCTGGATAAAATTTTTTCCTACTTTGTGGGTTTTCCTTTCATTCTGTTGATTTCTTTTGATGTGCAAAAACTTTGTAATAAGATGACAATCCAATAATTGATTCTTTGAAGTATTTTCATGTAGTCTTTTTTTTTTTTTAAGTCGGTACTGGGGATCAAATTCACGACTGCGTGCTTGCAAGGCAGGCACTTATGCCGCTGAGCTAAATCCCCAGCCTTACAAACTCACTGCTTACCCCATGCCTTCAAAATTTCTACCTATTTTTTTCTTCCAGTAGATTTAGTGCTTCTGTTTTAATATTTAGATCTCTGATCTATTTTGACTTTAGTACATGGTGATAGACATGGGTCTAGTTTTAGTCTTCAGCATGTGGAAAGCCAGTTTTTCTAGTACCAGAGAGGCTATCTTTCTTCACTGAGTGTCTTTAGCATTGTGTCTTCATTTTGTAATCTGTACCATTGATCCTCAGGTCTGTTTTGTTGCCAGTACCATGTTGATTTTATCACAGTATCTTTGTAATATAATTTCAAGACAGGGACTGAGATGCCTCCTGCTTTGTATTTGCTGCCCAGAATTGTCTTTGCTATTCTAGATCGCTTCCGTTTCCAAATGAATTTTAGGAATGTTTTCTCTAGATCTGTGAGGTAGGCTAATGGTAGTTTGATTGGGATTGCATTAAATCTGTGTAACAGTTTTGGGACTAAGGCCATTTTCACAATATTGGTTTTTCCTATCCATGAGCAAGGAATATCTTTCATTTTCTGATACCCTCTTTGAGCTCTCTTTTCAATGTACAGATCTTATATTTTCATTGTTAGATTGATTCCTAAGTATTTAATCTCTTTTAGGTGCAATTGTGAAGGGTGTGTTTTCCTTAGTTTCTCTTTTAGTGATTTTGTTGTTTTTGTACAGTAAACACTATTGATTTTTGAATGTTAGCTTCATATCCAGCTACTGGATTTTGTTACTAATGCTAGAAGTCTTTTGGGGGACTTTCTGTTTGTCTTTTTAAAAAATTACTAAACTGTTAATTTTTTTAAAGAGCAGAATATATTTATTGAAAGAAAGAAAGCTTCTGTTTGAGAGAGAAACAGAAGGGGTCCTGAGTAGGTTGCCCTAAACTGTTTATTTTGAAAAGTCAGAAGTCAAATATTTTAAAAAGTACACAACAAATACCATTCATTCCTATTATACACCCATGGGCATCTTTATAACCTAAGATCAGACGGTACATAACCTAAGATCAGATAATACATACAGAACAAGGCTTGCAGCTAAAGTATACTTACTAATGATAATGTCTCTCAATGTAACTGTGTTTGACATACAAAAATCAACTTGTTCCAGAAAATACATCTTAAAGTCAAAATTTCCCATGTCACACAATAAGGGCAATTCATTTTGTTTTGTACTGACTACCAAATATAAATGAAGTGGTTCTTTTTAAAAAAAAAAAAAAAAAAAAACTAAGATAAGAAAGATATGTTTTTTGTAACCAATATATCTGATTATCCAATTCAAGGGAAAATGAAATGTGAATTTAGTGAGTCATTTCTAGACAAAATACAAAGTATATGTCATATCAGAATTGGGGTAACACTTCTTGAATTAATTTAGTAATTTGAATATCAAATGTCCAGTGAAAGGTAGTTTGTTGAGCTACTGCTCTCATATTCATTGGACTGAATCAATCAACCAAATATAAAATAATATTAGTCTTCAAAGAGTAATTAAACATTTAAATAGTCTTGATTGTTTTGTAGAATTACCTAAAGTGATGGAGAATAATGGTAACTAGGATAAAATAACAAAACACACTGGCCTAATTTACTCACTGAAAAACAGACTACTTCGAAAATGCAGTAAGCACTGTCACAAGCTATTTGACTCAGTTTAGTAGTATTAATATACTAATTTGTTGCTTCCCATTTTTGTACCATAAAGAAGGTTATTTTTAAAAATGCAATTAACAGTATTATGCCTGGATATTTCAATACTACAAAGGAAGCTGAGAAGTGTGTATTTATCTTGTATACATCTTAGATACCTATTAGAGACCAATAGCTAAAGAAAAATTATCTTAAACCCAAGTTTCTATGATTTGTTCTTGATTTCCACATTTGAATTAATATATTCAGTACTAAGCCACTCTATTTGTAAAACAGATGACTGATTCAAAACCAGTTTTGATTACTGTGACATATACAAAATGCAAATTCCATGTAATTATATAAGTATCTGATGTAAGTAGCATCATTAGTAGGAAAAAAGTTCACGTACAAAGTAATATGAGCCTAAGTATAATTTATTTCTTATTTATTTTTATTTTAAATATAAAATTATGAAAAAAATTATAAAATTACGGTTTTGTAAAGTAACTCCAGAAACACTTAGCTTATTCTCATGATTAAAGATAAAATATGAATGTACTCAATGCTTATTATGTGTGATCTATATATTTTCTTGCATTTGGTTTAAATAAATAGTTCTGTGTATTGTTACTATTCTAAATTTATCACAATAGAAACTAAAGTAAATAGAAACTAAAGTAAAAAAAGTAAGTAACATACTCAAAGTTGTATATTAATCAACATCAAGTACAAGATTTGAATCCAAGGCTGTATGACTTTGAAGTCCACATAAGAGAGAGTAACAACTGTAATATGCAGCATTTAGAATAAAACAAAGCCACAAAACTTCTACACAAACAAAACCCATATTGCAAGCTTCAGAAAATAAGATCTTTCCTTCAATGAACTCTTCTAATATTAAATCCCCTATAGTGAGTAAAAACTCATCAAAGTTGATGAAAATGTTACCATAACAGCAAGAGGTAAGGATCTAGAAACAGTAAAAAGTTTCATTAAAAAGGCCATTACTGAATAAAGAAAATGAATGGAAAGTAAAAATACTTCAGCTTTAAACACAAAAGCCAGATCAAACACTTATTTTAGAGCCTTGCTCAATTCTCCTACAGGTAATTAAAAACTAGACAGAATTGCAACATTTTTTCATGTATTTCTTATATAAACAGATTATAAAAATGTGTATTAATTTTATCTGAAAGATTAAGAACTGTAATGTGATTCCTGCTCATCTGGAACAATTTAATGTTGACTAAAAATAAGATGACACATCCTACTTTGAGTTCTCATTCATCTTTATGAGTTGATAACAAAAGCATAAACCAACAAATTCTATAAATCTTTGCTTATACTCTTCAAACAGAGAAGAAATTCCAAAACAGCTTTTAACTCTATTATTGATCCACATACTTTTCTATACTAGTCACCTTCATGACTTCAAATAACTGAATTCTATGTTACTGATATATGGCATTGCCTACAAAAGAACACATCTGAGACATCAGGGCTTTGAAACACCTGATGAAAAAATAATAGATAAGAATTCCAAAATAGCACATCACTGAATTAGAATACCACCTTAAAGTTACACATTGTTTCTAAAGTGATTTCTTTTCTACTACTTGCTTTCTTTTAGCTGTAAGTTAAGATTATAATATATACCACTAAAAAAGTAGGAATCAGTAATTACAAGGAAAATTAAGATAAAGCATATAAAATAACTAAAAAAAATCAAAATCTGCTATATGAAATAAATATAATCTAAATACCAAAATACAGTTTAATATAAATACTGAAATGAATTTTGAAGACAAGTAATCAAAAAAATCTCCATGTCCTGAATGAGTGGACTAGATAACATGTTCAGCATATTTACTGCACTAATATTTTAAAATAACTATTTATGGAGAAAAAATTATTGATATGATTTAACAGCATTTCAAACAAAATTATTCTATTCACTAAGCAACAAAATTTCAGATATCAAACACCATGTATTTTATATCAAGTCATAAGTAATACTTAAGATATACACAGAGGTCATTTAACAGCATTTACTAGGCTTTAAATTACTAAAAAAAAAAAAAACAGTGTACTGTTTCACTGAGATAAAAAAGTAGCAAAACATTTTTAATTTAAATCCAGGACCAGAATTTAATGTTAGGTTCTCTTAATAAGCTTGACTGCCCCCAATAAAATTAGTTATTATGTCATAACAAAGTGATATTATAGCAGGCCATAACCTCAGGGTATCTTTTCACTTCAGAGTTTTAGTTTCCAAAATTCCAGACTTTACATTACACTGATATAAAAACAAATCAGACCTATAAATGGGAGCTGAATGTTGTAAATGCAAAAATCACATTTGTACTTAAATTTATACTTTACAACAGTCTCAATGGTGGAACAATATTATTAGCTATACTAAAATAGAATGACAACAATTCCATTTATATGCAAAAATCATTTCATTAGACCTTCAATTTTTCCTGTAGCTTTAGTCAATAATCTTTCCATCAACATAAAATTAAATGACCTGTAAAGAACCTTATATGTATCTGTACATATTAATGAAGTATTGCTATACTACTTTTTGACTAAAATTTAATGTTGATCTATATAATTTCTCCTGCAAAATCCAAAACCATACAATGTATATACTTATAGTTGTTGTTAAAGTTTATATTTAACTTCATATATAATTCTAAGATATGACAATAAATCAGAATAGGTACTTCTTTGTAAGGTTAATGGAAGTTGTAAAATATGTACATGATACTCCACCTGATTAAAAGTACCTAATTTTCACATATAAATGCATATACCATTTAGTCCTCGAAAATGAACTGTATTTTAAAAAAAGCTGAAGTCAATTAACATTGTTCTAATCTTAAATCATTTTAACAGGATTATAAAATAAGACCTCTTTTTAAAATATAAACTAGATAACTGTTATTAAACAGTATCCTTGTAATAATTTCCTACAGCTATACAGGGCAAACCATAAGTATTAGTAAAAGACAAAGTCAGGACTAAGAATTCACATCAACCTTATAATCATTATGTTACACAAAATAAGAATTTTGGGGTTTTTTTAAGGAAGGAATAATTTTATGGTAATAACAATCTAAGTGTTGTGATTGAATTTATAGTGTGTAATATATTTGCCTTAGTTCCAAAATAAGTTTGTATTACCACTTCAAAGTTAAAATTCAAGTGATCTAATACATTATATAGCATTCAGTAAACCATGCTTAATCTTAAGTGTGTAAAAGATACCAACTACTGTACATTCAAAGAAAACTTACCAGACAGTTGTTTCCACTTGACTGTCATTGAGTTGTCGATTGTCCAGTTGAGCAAAAAGTGGAAAAAGCACTTGAATTCCTCCAATTGAGTGAATTGCACTATGAATTGAATGTGTTACTATAGCTTTCACATCCTATATCCAAAACCAGAAATGTTTATTAAACCGTTGTGGCATTATTTGCATCAATATTCCTTGTTCCAAACTGTCTTATAATTAAATAACATAGTTTCACATTTTAAGAGCCCTCAATTGTATGATTTTTGATACACATGTACATATAACTTCTAAAAATCAAGATTGTCTTTGCTAATGGTTTCTAATTTTGAAAGCTAGAAAGACCTTTAAACTGAAAATAAAAAGATAAAAATCAAGTTTTAGTGTGGAATAAGATTATTAATGAATTTAAGGATAACACCTTTCATAATAACATAAAAAAAAGAAAAATACTTAAGAATTAATTTAATGAAGGAAGTAAAAGACCTTTACACGGAAAACTATAGTACTCTACAAAAGGAGTTTGAAGAGGTTATGAGAAACTGGAAAGATATCCCTGGTTCTTAGATAGGCAGAGCCAACATATCGAAAATGTCCATACTTCCAAAACTGTTACAAAGACTTAAAGCAATCCCAGTCAAATAACAGAAGTAGAGAAAATAATCCTAAAATTCATTTGGAACCAAAAGAGACCTAGAATAGCAAAAGCAACTCTGGTCAACAGAATTGAGCAAAATTCAGGTAATTTTTATGTTTGAGTAGTACATTCTAAAAACAAAGTACATCTTTTATATTTACCAATTATATCTTCAAAACTGAACCCATTTTACTTTAAAGGAATTGCAATATATTAACGCATTTTGTCCCCCTTCCCAAAAACAAGACAAAAGCTAGGTTTAAATAATTTGAAACAGCAATGATAGATTTATAAACAAGTAAAGTTTAAAGCATAAACACAATGCTGACAGTAACATAAAACTAAGCTACCTTTCACCTACCTGAAGCATGAGAGCATGTGGGGAATGTACAAAAATGGATGCATTTTCCTTTGGTGATGATTCCAGGCAGAGCTGTGCATCAGTAGCCTTCGCATTGTATGTAAAGGCAATACTACTTGCAAGTTTCCCATCATACAGAACCTGTTTATGATGTTCTGCCAAATGAATATCACTCTCAGATTTAAATTTGAAAGTACTCTGCAAAAATAAAACTAATATAAGTACTCTTTTTAAAAGTAACATAATAAATTCTATGAAATTTTAAAGCATAGGAACAATTCCAATCCCAATATCCCTTCCATTTATATAATACCAGATAGAGGTAGTACTTATTTTGTTACTCTCATGTTAGTTCTGAAAGAGTTAAATTTTATTATATTAATAACAATACTCAGATCCTCATACTGTCACTTTAACAATTTGGATAATCTGTAAAATAATTTTATTATAAAAAAACAAAGTCACATGACCTTAATTATAATAGACTTTTAATATTTCAGTGTAAATTTGTGTTAACATTTCAAAGTATTTATATAAACAGTTCCTAAGAAATAAATTACTTATGTAGAAAATGATCATCATTTGAGACTGAAAAAAGTGAACATTTAAAAAATATTTGTATCCTTACCAAAAGTTATAACATACTGAATATCAGTACTACTCAAATATATCACAATACCTATGTAAAACTTAAAGTCATTAAAATGCGTTATTACTTTTTATGAAAGACAGGAATCAAAGATGTGCCAACTGTAATTAATAAAGCATTGTTAGAAATAGTTAAAACTGCTTGCAGATATGAATCTGATAACCAATATTTAAACTTTCTAATAATATATGAAATTAGTATAACTACAATTTTCAACTACACAGCTATCAAAACCTAATGCTATAGAAATTAAGATCTAGATAGAATGGATACAAGATATAATCCAAAACCTTCTGCCATAGAGTCAATATTAAATGACTGACAGGAAATCATCTGAATTATAATCCTGACAAAAACTGATATTCTTTTTGCTTAGAAAATCATGTAATTACTATGGCTCCAAGTTCCTTATTCTACTGTTGTAATAAAAGTTAAACTAAATGTTCTATCAACTTACTATAACAAACCAAAAAATATGTATACACAAAAGATAAGAGTACCATGTTGGAACCTCCTCAAACTAGACAGTTCTTCTATAATGTCAAAGAGTAAATAAGAAATTAGGATTTTTAATAAAACTGATTAATTTTTAAATTGAATTCAAAGACTTTAATAAACAGTTGATCAAGTTTGTTAGACCCAAGTCAGGCAGTTTTTCATTTTTGAATTAGCATCTAGAGCCATACACCAAGACAATAGCAGTGTGAATAATTAAAACTTTCCCTATATGTACTTATCTTTTACATATACATGGGTTAATTGTCATCTTTTGCACATACAGACTTTAGCTCTCTCGGTATAAGAAATAATAAAATTGCATTTCATGGATCAAACCTTTTGTTCTTCAGTTAATTAAATGGAATGTACATTACCTCTAGCCTCAAAGTTTCAAAATGTAATTGCTTTATGTAATTCAAAAATTCACATTTACTAAGCTAAATTAAATTCAAACTGCACCCTGATTTATAATAATCTCCTTTGCCCTTATTGTGCATTACAATAGAAAACTGACACCAACAATTTCTAAAACTAATGGTTAACCAAAGTATGAGGTTAAATAGTAATACTGTCAATACAAAACACTTTACTTGTACTGATATTCTAAACCAAAATTTTAATATGCCCTTTCAAAAGATCATAAATGCTCACAACATGCAATATTGGTGTTTCAAATGCAATTGTTTTAAAACAAAATTTAACAAATATATTAGATTTTTGGTTTACATTGCAAAGCACTTGTCAGAAAAAGAATTAAGGGTAGCAAAACACTAATTTGTAGAAATTATTTAACTTAATTTAGGAAACTGAGAAACTGCAGAAGCTAAACCAGTAAGGTGAGAAAAGACTGCAAAAATTTAATGACCTAAGGACAAAACTGGAGTTAAATCAAGTAGAACTGAGCTTCCCTCTTATGTTACCCTAAGGAAAGCCATGTGAAACCTTTGGAAGTAATAACCAGAGATGCAGCAACATATTTTCTATTTAACAGAGATACCTTAAACAAAGTAAAATCTGAAGAGAACTTTATACAGCAGAGTAAGAAGAAGAAGAATTAAGATTACACATGAAAGGGTTTGAACAGGGGCTTGCACACTACAGAGTTCCTGTATGTTGCCTAACTGCAGCTTTCCCCATTGTTGGCAGCCAATGCCAGTGGGAAACATGCAAGTTTCATCACAAATCCTATGCATTATAATGTCTAAGTGAAAAGACAAGTCTACAGGAAGACTATTTCCAAGCACTATGTATGAATCATACATCCAAGATTCAGAATGTTCTAGCTTTTAAAAAAAATATTTTTAGTATACTTTCCTATGGGAAATTAATATTTTACCTTCTAATTGTAGACATCTTAATGATTTATTTAATAAAATATGTTTGCTAACAAATTACATAAAAAGCTTAAGATTTTTAAAATTAAGTCAAACAATTACAGCCCCAAAATAAGAGTTTAAGATGTTTCATATAGATCTTTAAAATACGGTATTTTAGCAACTACAAAAGATAATTCATTGTTCCTATCAGGCCACACATATAAACATTGCCTTTTTCTACATAGGTATAAAATAGTAAAATCCAGGAAATACTAATGAGCTTAAATATCACTAATAAAGAACTATTTCAAATCTAAAAATATTTTAATACAAGTCATACCAGGAACACTGTAAATTAGACTACTTGTGCACATAAAACATACTAGAGTATAATTTGCACATAAAAGTAAAACAGAAAAAGAGTTCACATCCAAGAACTTTCAAAACAGATTGCATTCTAAGATTTTGCTATATAAAATCATATGTATTTTATGAAATAAAAATAAATTGTCTAAAAATAACAACAAAAATAAAACTTAAAAATTTAAATGAAGGGCCAGGGTTTGGCTCAGCAGTATAAGTACCTTCATAGCAAGTGCGCAGTCATGAGTTTGATCCCCAGTACCAAAAAAAAAAGAATTTCTAAAATTGTTCAATATGGCAACACATGATTCTTATTGCTATTGCATGTAACTCACATGTAACCTAAAGTTGTTAATTAATATGTCAAAATCAGAATACATAATATATTCATAGTTGCAATGATCTGTAATATACATTGGTTTTAATGCTGAAGGGCATAAATATTAGACCATCTGAAAAATACAAGTTACAAATAGAATGCAAAGCAAATTAACAAAGAATGAGATAAAAACTGTTGGTAAGATCACCTACACAATGTTATATCTTAAATTTTAAACTCTTTTCAAAAGCTTAGATATATCAAAGTCTCATAATGGGTTCTATGTCAGAAGCAACTACAATTAATTGGTGCCTAAAAGATAACACCTTGCAAAACTTGTCATAATATACTGCCCATAATTTTAATTTTGATAGGCAAAGCACTAAATCTGTGTAATGATTTTACTGTATTTGTTCTTCCTACCTAAGGATAAGGGATAGCGTTCCATTTTCTGTTATCCTCTGAAATTTCCTTTTTCAGAGTTATGTAGTTTTCAATGTAGAGGTCTTTTTCTTCATTAGGTTGATTTGTAGGCATTTCAGTTTTTGTATGTTACTGTGAAAGGTACCATTTCCCTAATTTCTCTCAGTGACTTTTTTTTTTATTGTGTACAGGAAGTCCATTGATTTTTCCATGTTGGCTTTGTATCCAGCTCTGCTACTGAATTTTGTTATTAAATGCAGAAGTTTTTTGGTGGAGTTTTAGGGATCTTCTATGTAGAGTATCATGCCATCTACAAATAATGGTAATTTATTTTTTCCTTTGCTATAATTATTCCTTTTCTTCCTCTTCTCTAATTACTGTAGCTAAGTTACTAGAAATATACTGAATAACAGTGATGACAGTGTACATCTTTGCTTGTTTCTGACGTTTGAGTGAAAGCTTTCAATTTCTGTCCATTTAATATGATGTTGGCTGTTGGTTTGTCATAGATACCTTTTATCAGAATGAGATACAGAACATCTATTCCAATTTTCTGTAAGGTTCTTTTTTTTTAATCATAAATGGGTGATGGTCTCTGTCAAACACTTTTTTTGCACCTACTGAGATGATCATATGGTTTTTGTCCTTGGTTAAGGCAATGCGGTGTATTACATTTATTGATCTTTGCATGCTGAACCATCCCTGTATCCCTGGCATAAATCCTACCTGATCATGGGGTATCAGCTTCTTGATGATTTGCTGCATTTTTTGCCAGTATGATTGATTGATTTTTTTTTTAAACTAGGGATTGAACTCATGACCTTGCAGTTGCTAGGCAGGTGCTGTGCCACTGAGCTATATCCCTGGCCTGCCAGGATCTTATTAAGAGTTTCTGCATCTGTGTTCATTAGGGAGATTGGCCTACAATTATCTTTTTTGGTTGGAACATTTTCTGGTTTTGGTATCAGGGTAATGCTTGCATCCTGAAATAAATTTGGGAGTATTGCTTCCTTTCCAATTTCACTAAAGAGCTTGAAGAGTAGTTGGTATTAGATCTTTAAATTTTTTCTGGCTTTCAGTAGTGAATCCATCAGGGCCTATGCTTTTCTTTGTTCATAGATTTTTAATTACATCTTCAATTTCAATGATTATTTGTTTATTTAGAATTGTTATATTTTCTTGTTCAGCATTCACATATGAATAGATAGATAGATAGATAGATAGATAGATAGATAGATAGATAGATAGATAGATGAATATATGTATCTTGGAATTGTCCATTTCTTCTGTATATTCCATCTTATAAAATATAGGTTCTCAAAATAGCTACTGATGATCCAGCTTTCTGCATGATCCACTTTGATTTCACCCTTTTCATTCTAATTGCATGGATTTGAGTCTTTCCTCTTTCTGATACAATTTCCTAACAGTTTGTCAATTTTATTTAATCTTTCAAAGAATCAACTCTGATACATGAATCTGTGTATTGCTTTGTCTTCATTGTATTACTTTTTTTCTCTGATCTTAATAATGTCTTTATATAAGCTTTGGGCTTGACTTTTTGTTTTCTAGAAGCTTGAGGTTCAATATTACATTATTTGAGCTTGATTTGTTTTCCTGATATGGGTATTCATCAGTATAAACTTCCCTCATAGGACTGCTTTCATTGTGTTCCATAAGTTCCAGTAAATTGTATCGGTACTATCATTTAATTGTAGAAACTAATTTCTTCTTTAACTTCATCTGTAATCTACTGGTTGTTCAGAAGAGTATTATTTAATTTCCATTTTTCATTAAGTTTTTTTCTGGTTTCTCTTGTGAATGACTTCTAATTTCATTGCACTATGGTCTGACAATAACCACGAAATAATATCCATTCCTTTGCATTTACTTAAGTATGTTCTATGAGCTTGTATTTGTTCTGTTTTACAGAACATCTTATGTGCAGCTGATAAGAATGCATATTCTGACCCTATGGGGTGAAACATTCTGTAGACACCTATTAAGACCATTTGTCCAACAGTTTAGTTCACTTTCAATATTTCATTGTTGATTTTTTTGTGTAGCAGATTGTTGTATTTGTAACAGTGGAGTATTGAGTTCTGCCATTACAGTTGTATTAGTGCTTATTTGATGCTCCATGCCCATTAATATTTATTTTACATAGTTGCCTGTGTCAGTATGTGGTGCATTTATATTTATGATTGCTATCTCATCCTCTTGGATTGCTACCTTTACAAGGTGATAATGACCTTCTTTGCCTTTCTTAGTCAGTGTTGGTCAAAAATCCACTTTGTCTGCAAAAAGAATAAAACCCTTCCTTTTTTCTGGGTTTATGTTGCATGAAGTATTGTTTTCCATCATTTGGACTTTAAGTCAATGAATTTTCTTTTTTCAAATCAAATGTGCTTCTTGCAGTATATTTTTGGATTGTGCTTCTTAACTGATTGCACAGTCTTTCTTTTGATTGCTGAACTGAGACAATAAATAGTGACATTTATAACTGGTATGTACTGACTTATCTTTG
The DNA here is from genome assembly GCA_004027455.1 of Hydrochoerus hydrochaeris. Lineage (NCBI taxonomy): Eukaryota > Metazoa > Chordata > Mammalia > Rodentia > Hydrochaeridae > Hydrochoerus > Hydrochoerus hydrochaeris. The sequence goes on along the minus strand of PVLA01004528.1, from coordinate 36,217 downwards.
TTATATTATTTTCCAATTGTTGGTTCTCTTTTAGTCACCTGTTTAATTGCTTGTCTTGCTAGGGGATTCACTGTTGAGGTACATGGCATTTTAGACCTCCTTAACTGTCTTTCTATAATGTCCTTCAAAACACTCTGGAGTGCTGGTTTGATGATCATGAATTTCCTCATATGGTCACAGAAGAATCTTATTTTGCTACCAATTCTGAATGATAGTTTTTCAGGGTATATCAATCTAGGTTGGCAACCAAATTTTCCATTAGGGCTTGAGACACTTCATTCTAAGATTGCTTTCTCTTGAGGATTTATGTTGAGAAGTCTGCTGTGATTCAGATGGGCTTTCTTCTATAGGTGACTTGTTTCTTTTCTCTAACAGTATTTAATATTCTTTTTTATGCTTAATTTCTAGAATTTTTTATTTTTAAAAGAATAAAACAAAACAAAACAGAATAGAGTCAATAAAAAAGTAAAAATGAAACAACTTCAAAACAAAATAGGAAAGCAACAATGGCTGCCATAGTGCCTCTTGTTATCTTCAAAATAGCTGCCTATATCATCAGACCTAATAAATTCAACCAAAACAGAATCGAATTAAATCAAAGCAAAACAATGAAAGCAATACAAGACTTCAAAACAAGATAATAGGAAATCAATGATGGCTACCATAGTATATCTTGTTATCTTTGTAATCACTGCCCATGCCATCAAACAAAATCATATAAAACAGAATAAAACCAAACCAAGCAAACTAATGAAAATGATACAGGATGTCAAAACAAGGTAACAGAGAATGGATACTACCTTCCCTTTTTAGATGTTTCCTACCCTTTCACTTTCACAATATCTATTCTTCTCACTAACTTCTTCAATGTTTTATACTACAGAGACAACATGATGTTCACCTATGTGAGTCTAAACCCTTTCACTCAAGAGTAGGATCACAAGTTGCATCCATTTATCTATAAGAGCCTAGTGATTATCCTTCTTTATAGCGGAGTAGCTTTCCATTTTCTAAACCCTTTCACTCAAGAGTAGGATCACAAGTTGCATCCATTTATCTATAAGAGCCTAGTGATTATCCTTCTTTATAGCGGAGTAGCTTTCCATTTTATAAAAGTGCCATATCTTTCCTATCCATTCTGCAGTTGATGAAAAAAGCTAACCCTGCTTTTTTCTGGTTCCCTGTTGCATGGAGCATTGCTTTCTCTTCTTTGACTTTCAATCTATTAATTTCCTTTCGAGTTAATGTGCTTGTTGTATTCCATGAATTAATGGATCTTGGTTTTTGACCCACTTTCTGTGTCTCTTTTTATTGTTGAATTAAGGCCATCTACATTAATGGTTGCAGCCAACATGCACTGGTTTGTCTCTGCCATGCTTTCTTCCTGTCATTGGTTCCCTACTTTTTCCCTCTAATCAACTGTGTGCCATGTGCAGCAATCCCACTCTGCTGCTGTTCCTGTGGCCAGGGTCATTTTAATCTCTCTCTGGAATATCCCTTAGCACTCTCTGTAGAGTTGGTTCAGTGATCATCAATTCCCTACATTGTTCTTTGTCATGGCAGTATCCATCAATTTTGAAATCTAGTTTAGCAGAGTACATCAATCTGGATTGGAAGCTGCTTTCCTTCAGGACTCGAAATACTTCACTCCAAGCTCTTCCTGACTTGATAGTTTGTGTTGAGAAGTCTATCATGATTATGATGTGCTTTCCTATACAGGCAATCTGTTTCTTTTCCTGCTTTGGAGCCAACTGATTATGGACTCAAACCTCCACAAACTATGAACTAAAAAACTTTTCCTTTTTTTATGTCTTTTGTGCTATCTCCTCTTTTATTGATTCCCATTGTAATGGATTAACTAATACTCAGACCAGCTGAACTAAGTCTGTGTGGTGCTTGGTGTAGGTGGTCCATCTGAAGATTATTGTCAATAGCCTAAAAGCAGAATGGAAGGGGAAGATGACATGCTGTTGATTCTCTCTCCTAAAGCAAGTTTGTCAGGCTGGTTTTCCTGATATGAACTCAGTTACTATAACTGTTGTAAAAGCTTGCACCCTCATTGTTGCAGAGGATGGCTTCAGTTCTTTTGGGGAGACTGTGTTCCCTACCTTGAGTGCTACTTTCTGGCTCCAGTGCAGATCCTAAGACAGCTGGCACAAAGCCTTCATCCCACTTGCACAAACTTTCTAGCTTCCAACCTTTGAGTTTTCCCAGTGTAGATCCTTGACACAGACTTACATGAGACACTGTTGTGGGCTCCAGGGTTCCAATTGGACTTTGGAGGACATGGCCATGGGCTCTAAGTCTTCAGATACACTCATGCAGGGTACTTATAGGGGATCCTAGACTTTACCTAGATTCTTTGGGTCTCTAGTGTGTGGACAGATCTCCTGCATTCTTTTGCACTTGATTCTTTGGGTGAATGTCATAAAATAAACTTATATATTGTGTGTCCTGCCTTAAATCCTTAGTAAACCATGAGTACAACACTGAGTAAACCCTGAGTTTACTAGTTTACTCAGTAAACAATGATTTAACTTATTTTTTCCATCATCTAGTAGCTGCTGGATTGATTTCTCATGATCCCTTGGTATTTGTAAGAAATTGTTCTTTTTATAAGCACTGTTATGGTTGATACATTGTATCAAGTTGAAAAGTTTAGAAGTTTAATGCAGGAACTCAGTAGGGTGCCCAAGTCCTCACTTAGTAAACATCTTGAACATATACTTCTGGTGTGATTGCTACACCCACCTGGGGGGGCGGGATCTGCTTACCATATAAAGGAGAAAAAGGTTGCTCTCCCCTCCTTTTGGCTCTTGCTGTTTTTGCTATCTTCTGTTAGCATGAACTGTTGCCCCTCTGCTTTGGAGCCAACTGATTATGGACTGAAACCTCCACAAACTATGAACTAAAAAACTTTTCCTTTTTTAATTTTGGTTGTCAAGTATTTTTGTCTCAGCAATGATAGAAAAGTAACTAAGGCAAGCACAAGCCATAATCCTTTTATATCTGAGATTTTTGTCTTCACATTGCTTCACTCTGTTTCATGTAATTTTGGTGGAAGTTTTTAATCTCCTGCATATGTCAGAATTTACTGTATTGATTACATTTATTTTCTAAGTTGGGTATTTATGGTTTTCATTATTTTCATAAGTTCCTCTATTTTTTCATCTATATATGATCTTGAGCTACTAAGCATATCTTTCATTATGGTCTCTGTAGTTATCTGAGAAATTATTTCTGATTTGATTTCTTCTAGAGCCACATTTTTCTATTCTGTTATGTTATGACAGTACCAGTTCATAGAATTCAAAAATGGGTGGCTCGGGCTGGGGATTTAGCTCAGTGGCATAAGCGCCTGCCTTATAAGCATGCAGTAGTGAGTTTGATACCCAGTACTGATGATTAAAAAAAAAAACAAAAAACAGTGGGTGGCTGTCAGATGGTTCTACCTCATTGCCTCCTGGGTTTGCCAATGGGGATCTAGAAGCCTGGGGTTACATCTTATTTAAGAGCCTTCTCATTTTCATTTTCTTACTTTAAGTTTAATTCCTGGATTGATGTTTATAAATAGTGAGGAGTTTTATTGCTAGTATTTAGCACCCTAGGAAACGATTACTTCTCAGGGGTGCCTTCCAATTGTAGGTCACTTTTGGGTTGAGTCTGGGGCAGGGTTCTAACAACTTCAATTTATTGGGGATGAGAATTTGCTACCTCCTTGGCCTAGCCTCTGGTTCTGTGGCACTGGTCCATAATATTTTCTGTGACCTGTAGGCAATCTTATACCAGGAAGGACAGCTAATTAGAACAATTATGTCACTTTCACTAAAGTGGTACCATCAGCAGTGACAATAGCATCAAACACAGTCTACAAAATGACAAACTGAGGTAATCATTAATTTGCCACCTTTAACCATATGAACTAGATATGTGGTTATATAACAAAATCTAAAATGAACTACAAGATTGTATGCAGTAAGTAAGTGCTCAATATGGCAATTTTGCCCTTAGAAGAAAATGTAAAAGGGGTTAGGGGAAAATACAGAGAAATAGAAAAAGAGGAGGAGATTAGAAGCAAAGCTGGAGGACAAAGGAAGATCACACAAACTTAGGTAAACTGATGAAGAAGACAGGAGGCAAAGACAGGAGGGAAAAATAAAAACAGAACAGAATAGCAACAACAAAAAACTAGAAACCATGTCCACACATATAAAAACAAGAACAAACAATCAAGAAAATACAAACAGAAAAAATCAGGAGAGATAAAAAAAGGTCTACTTCAAGGTGTGTCTCTGCTGTCCTTGGCCGACAAAATGGGCAAACAGACTCAAGATCCATGTTGACTAATCCCAACAAGCCAGCAGTAGCTTTACAGCAGGGCAGTGGGCAATCCTTGTGAGCCTGCACCTTTAGTTACACTGAAGTTCAGGATGTTGTCTGCCAGTGAGGCTGGAACTAGACCAATGTAGCTGAAACCAGACAAATGTAGCTTTCGGCAGTCTGCTTGTGTTCTGCTTATTTGAACTTGGCTCTTTGACCTTCTAACACGAGCTCAGCTCTGTGACCCTAGTTCCTGTGCTGGTCAACAAGTGTTTTTTGTTTATTTGGTTAGTTGGCTGGTTTTCTTTTTTTTTAAAAGGAAACCAATGGGTATCCCATGAACTAACTGTTGAATGTGACATTTATTTTTCAAAATAGGTGCAACATATCTGTTTACAATGCCTTATGGTTTATTACTGCACAAATAAAGACCTAGTGGCTGAAATCCAAGACAAATTTCTAAACTCAAGCTGTAAAATACCTTCACATCTACAAGGGCATATATCTTTATACCATATTTGGAAGGTTTACATGGCATACCTTGCCAAAACCCTCAACAAACACAAAATTATGCAAGGTGTTTGTCAACTGTCTTACATTCAGACAGTATATAAATTGCTTGACAGTTCAAAACAAATCTTTCAAAAAATGAGCAAATAGCAACCAAATTGTCAGATTCTTTTTTCTTTCTTAGCAGGTTTTTTATTCTCAAAATGCAAACAATTTTGAAAGAAACCAAATCTCTTGAGTGTTCTTATTGTTCTAAATATCTCAATGCCACCTCAGTTACTTCTCCATAAATTCTTTAGATTCTGATTAACATGATTAGAATGATAAAAGTCCTGCTATTTCAGATAGTAAAGTGTTAAGATAAATATATTTTCAAGTATTATTATTGATGCATACAGAATGTTTTGCTTGTATTTCATTATTAGTGTATTTCAAAACATGTTGGAGTACATCATCCATTACAAAAAATTTTCAATACTGAATCACAGTGTTGGCATTCCATCCAATATGTTTCACCTCTGGGAGGTGTCCTCTGGGAGGTGAAACATATTGTTATTAAACATTTCCTGACCTAGTACTAACATTGAATCATTCAAAATTCACCCTTTTATACTTTGACATATGTGCATGCACCAACTTGTTGGTCTCAATGAGTAAATGAGCACAAAGATTGCTTCCTATACTCCTCTAGTACAGCTACTGAGATACACAGCTGATTAAAGTACATATTTTCATTAAGCTAAAGTACATATTTTCATTAGAAAAATATGGACAAGTGTTTTTAAGTGACCATAATGCCCCTTCAGCATAAAATCAAAATGCATCAAACACTGACAAGTTCAAATAGAAACAATCTACTGGAAGATAAAATAGTAAAGTTTTTCAAGACAGACAAAGGTAAGAACTTTCTGAACAGGACTTCCATTGCCAAAGAAATAATACCAAGAATCAACAAATGAGGTTATTAAAATGAGAAAGTTCTTTGCAGCAAAAGAAACAATATTCAAAGGAAAAGGAAAACCTATGGAATGAAAAGAAAAAAAAAAAACTTTTGCCAAGACATACCTAGGACTAATAACTAGTGAACTCCAAAAAATTAGAACTCCCAAAATAAAAAAAATCAATCCAAAAATAGACAACTGAAATGAAGACACTTTTTAGAAAAATACCATAGATGGCTAATTAACAAAGTATTCAATATCACTGGCTACTAGAGAATTGCAAACTAAAATAATACTATAATCCCATCTTACTCCAGAAAGAACAGCTATCATCAAGAAATCAAATAACAAGTATTGGTTAGGCTTCAGGAAAAAAGGTCCTTTTACACTGATGATAAACAAGTTAGTATGGAGTGTCCTAAAATAACTAAATCTAGAAATTCCATTTGACCCAGTTATTCCGCTAATAAGTATTTATCCCAAAAGACATCATATTACCATGATACATGCACACCCATGTTTATAGCAGTGCAATCTATGATAGCTAAACCTTAGAAACAGACTATATATTCATTGGCAGACGAATGGATAAAGAAAATGTGGTATTTACACACAATGGAGTACTATGTTATGATAAAAAGGGATAAATTCAATTTATCTATAAGACAATGGATGCTCCTTGAGACCAGAATGCTAACTGAAACAAATCTAACACACAAGCTTAAATATCCCAATAATTCTTTTATATACAATGTGTTATATCCAGTGTATTAATAAAGACAGAAAAAATGATACATAATAGGATTCTGTCCCTAGACCATTCTCAAGTGAGAGGTGCAAAAGATAGAGGGAGAGTGGGAAAGGGAGTAAAAAATAACTGAGATATATTACGTATTTGCACCAACTCCCCACAAGAAATGTTACAATTATTTGTTCCAAAAATGTAATACTAAAAAACAAAAATTGAGGAAAATAAATAGGTAAATAAATGAAATAGGCTCTCATTAAGTAGATCCCTAATCACCTAAATTAGAATTGCTTAAGGTAAAATATGAGGGAAAAAAAATGCCAGAATATTGTATAACCCAACAAAACTAGGTTTATCTTATGGATGCATCAAAAACATATTATTTTGCAATTAATCTTTATAAAACTTCACTAGCATTACAAATGTAGCCATTTTGCCACTAAACTTATAGAAAAATTATAAACACATAAATGACAGTATCTATTACTCTCCCTTTAACTCTATTACAACTGATATTGAAAAGGGAAAATCAAAATTTTAAATAAAAGTCTTCCCGGGATACCTACCAAAACCAAGCAGACATGCCCTAGAGGCCCAAAAACAGAATACTTCTTCCTTTTTGTACACTCCTGTCTTTTCTGCCCTTGTGTAACTGATGGCCTTACAATGTAACAGGACATGTCTTCCTTTGTATAACTGATGCTTTGTGTAACTGACAGCCTTATGATATAACCTGAAATGTTTAGACTCCCCTAGCAACCCATGATGGCACCCAACCCTCCAATTATGTGGGCTGAATCCACCTTTATATCTCCCAGCTTACTTTCCCTTTAAAAGCCCTGAAGTCTCACCAGCAGGGCTCTGGTTCTTGAGGACAGATCTCAGTCAGAAGACCACTGGTGTAATGAACTGTCCCCTTAACCACCTCAGTGCTATTTTTCCCATGTTTGGTCTGTTTTCCCTAACAATATAACTAATAATAATATTGCATTCATGAAAATATTTATTACTCTTTCCCCAACACTATATTACAGCTAGTAATAATTTGCAATATTCAATGATTTTGTGGTATAAAACTAAGCGGGCTTTTTTGCACTGTAAAATAGTTTTCCTTTCAAGATAATAATTACTTTGGCTCACTACAAAAAAATCACTTAGATTCTAATCTGCATTTCTAAACTTATCTTAAAAAAATAAGAACAGTTCTTTCACCTACATTTTTTATTATTCTGTTTGACGAGAAATAACATCTGCAATTATTATTTTGATATTCAAACTTTCAATAATTTAGTCATACCTTAGTTACAAACTTATATTTCATTTTCATTCTCATATTTCAGTACATGCAAGATTGTAAGATTATAACCCTACAGTTGTTCTATCATCAAGATATATCTAATTATGGGTCAATCATTAAACATACCTTATATATTCGTACTCCCAGCCTTCTACTCATGCCCTGGGTATCATCACTTCCTGCTCATCTTCTAAAATCTATTTGACTTCTCAGAACCTTCAAATACTTTTTGTCTATAAATACTTCCTAAATTCTCGCTAGCTAGAAAGTTGTAACATTTGCACAAAATTTAATAATATTTGCATTATATTTCCTTTCTGGTGCAAATATCAACTTTTAATTATAAACATTTAGGGATGTAATTATAATCTCATAAAGAGACTATGAGCTTAATCATATTTAATCCTCAAAGCTTAGAAGATTTCCTTGAATATAATAAATATTCTATAAGTATTCTATAACTTATAGAATATAATAAATATTCTATAAGTTGTTAAACCTCACTCAACTGTATGCCCTGCAATCGTTATCACACTTTAGCAAGCACAAATGTACAGGAGAAAAAGATTGCATTAACAAATATGTCAACAAATGACAAAAGATCAGCATAGAAAATTTTAATGCATGAATACTGCTTCAATACAGTAGAAAAAGACTAAATCAAAACAATAGTACATACCATATTAGTAAAAATGCCAAGTTCTGAATTCTATAATTACTGCAGTATTTCAAACATTAAAGAAAAGAAGCACTAATATTAACCAATGTCTAAGAGTAACATCACTCAATGTAATGACACTATTACAAAGAAAAGATGTATCCAGTTAACATCATTACTTGCCAGTAACATGCAAGTTCATGAAAATTATTTCCTAATATAAGCAAAAATTTTAACATGCTTACTGTTCCATGGAGGAAAGGGTTATTTTTGGAACTTACCAAATTTACACTGCAACATCAACCAATACTATGCAAAGATTAAAATTACTTAAATTTATGGAGATGATTTGATTATAAACAGTATGAAAGATATATATATATATATGACTTTGATTTCTGTTTCAGTGGTGCCATTCATTTGTATAATAATTACAGTACACCTGTGGATTTAGACATAATCCTACGCTCAATGGAAATGAACTCAAAGTCTTAAAAATTATGCAACTTGTGGTTCACTTGTTCTACTGGCAATAGCTTACTCTCATAAAGCTCATACTGCACACATCTGTAGCTTGGCCCTTGGACAAGGACCCACAATGGATCCTCACAGGGGCCTCCTACTTCAATAGGTTCCAGCTGTTTTAGCAGCCTGAATTCTAACATCAACATCCTTCTACCAGTAATACCACACTGCTATGCAAGGTATTGTTCCTCAATAAAACTAATGATCTCAACCAAAAAGTCAGAATCGATATAAGGTTATTCTTAAACAGTTTCTTGCTTCCAAGGGTCTCAGGCTCTGCACTGCATGTACTGAAAATATCTAAAAAGAAATAGTACATTTTTCCCAGTTTTTATAATTATATTCATAGTAAAAAGCCAATACAATTTATTCTAACAAGGCCAAAATCAGAAGTCAAGTAGAGTGTTAATGAAATTGACCAAACCAGAAAGTTTGTAATTGGATAGCAGACTGTAAAAGATTTTTGTAAAAATCCTAATCTTATCCCCTTAAGAAAAAAAAAAAAACTGCCAAGGATTTAGCTCTGCAGCACAAGTGCCTGCCTAGCAAATGCAAGGTCATGAGTATTGCATGAATTCCTGAAAGTTAACTGTGGAAAACAGATTCTTATCTAATTTAGGAAACAAATTGACTAAATCTTGAAACTTCCAAAGCAATCTTAAAATGTTTGTGGGCCTGATATTAAAGTTCTCTTCCCTATGAAACATTTCCTAGTTCCTGTAATGACCACTCCCATGGAACTTGGTGTTCAGGGATTCTATCATAATTTGAAGTTCAATTAACTTTACTTTTTGGACTTTTCTTATGTCTATAAGCTCCTTGTAGGTCATCTATAGTCTTACATCTTTTTATAATGCTTAAGATAATCCTGCAGACATAGGAATGAACCAATAAATGTTCTCAGAATTATAAAATTATATGAGAAAATTCACCCTAATGAGAACCTTTGTTTTTTCTTCCAGTCACTTCAAAACTACTACTTTCATGAGAAAAAAATTTAAAGTTTAGAATAAAATTATCCAACCTTCACTTTTAAAATTAAAGTCTACTATTCTTCACGTCTGTTGATTTTGGCCTTCCGAAGAACTCAATTTGATCATAAAACTCTTGTTTTCTACTATTTCTAAAACTTACTGCTTTTCAGTTTCTAACAAAATGATTTTTCCTTTGGTTTGCACAGCTAGACTGGGGCCCTTTATTTATTATACTTATAAACTAATAAGATTAACATAAGAAACACAGGAATCATTAAGTATGAACATGAAAACTGTCCCACATAGAACTTGTAAGTAAAAAAATCTTTTTTTGAACTGGAATTTTTGTACCAATAATTTCTGATATATATTTTTACAACTGTCAATGATTTTAAGTACTCTGCTTTGCATACAAAGATTTTATTCATATCAATCACTAGATATATCACTCTTTTTTGGCTCTGGGCTACTATCCTTAAAACGACTAACCTGAAATATTTCAATTATTATTTTCATAAGGTGGAGGAATGCAAAAGATAATAAAAGATAATGTTATTACGATGCTTAAAACTCATGTGTTTTCTAAAAGCAGAAACTAAAATATATATATATATATATATATATATATATATATATATATATGTACTTTTTTTCTTTTCCCTTCCTTTTTCTTTTTCCTCTTTTCCCCTGAGATATTATTTTTCCCCTTTGAGCAGATTCTTACCCTTTGTTATGGATTAAAAACTGGTGGTCAACTTAACACCAGTGGAATTGAATCACCATGCTGCTGAGCTTAGATGTTTCAGCTGAGGAAGGTTGCCAGCATAAATGGAGACGTGGAGGAGAAGAGTTGCGTTGAGGCATTAATGCGTTGAGGCATTGTGGGTTCTCCTACGTGTTGCTGTTTGAGTCGTTAAGTTCTCCTGGAGAAGCTCTGGTCCTGACATCCAGCATTGCTTCCTGGCTTCAAAGGGGAAGATGTGTGCTGCTCGATCTCCAGGATGAACTCATCACTCTGGCTTCCTGGTATGTACTCAACTGTGCTTATTATTGGAGGAGCTCAGGGCCTCTGTGTCTCTGAGGATGGCTGTGGCGCTTTTCAGGGCAGCCCTGGTCTTTGTTATAAGTGTGACTTCTTGGCTCCAGTGCAGAACTCTCAACCTACCAGCATAGCTCCTTTACCCTAGACTTCCTAGTTTCTACCACTGACTTTTGGGCTTTCCCAGCATGGATCCGTAGAAGAGAATGGCGTGAGTCCTTCTTGAGGGTTCTAGACCTCCAGTTGGACTCGTGGGAGGAACTGTCATGAGCTCTGGGTCTTCATCTGGACTTGTGTGGGACATTGCTGTGGGATTCAGGCCTTTGGCTAAATATTCTATGTTTTTAGTGTTGTGGATAGATTTTCTGCATTTTCTTGTGTTAACCATGGATGACCATCATAAAAATAATATTATAAACTCCATATTCTGATTCTAATTGTTCTCTAGACAACCCGACTACAACACCATTTCACTGTATTTATTAAGGATTTTGTCTTATGTAGTCTTACCATTTCTTCTTTTTTTTTTTTTTTTTTTTTTTTTTTTTTTTTTTTTTTTTTTTTTTTTTTTTTTTTTTTTTTTTTTTTTTTTTTTTTTTTTTTTTTTTTTTTAGTCTTACCATTTCTTATACTAGGGAGACAATACGGTATTTACTCATGTGAGTTTTGATTCATTTCACTTATGAGTATGGTCTTAAGTTGCATCCACTTACTTATAAATATCTAAATTTGTATAAACACACTTAGGATAGCTAAGGTGATTGTGCTACAAATTCTATAAGTTCACAGAACAAAGTAGTTAATATTCATAGGGTTGGAACAATTTTGCATGTTTGTGCCAGGTGACCTGAAGAACTCATGAAGATCACTACGTAAAATATCAACCTTAGTTCTGTTCCTACCACCCTGTTTTGAAAGCCTGGATCGTTATTGTTTTGGGCTCTTTGCTACTGTAATTTATTTGTCTTTTTTGTTTCTTATTTTTCTAGTAATGTTTTGCTTTGTTTTTCTCACTAAGACAGAAAGGATATGTATACTTGTAGAGATTTATACATGCGTAGAACTTCTCTTAAACAGCTTATGAGAATCAATTATATTATGTGTGATGAACAGTTACTTTGAAGAAAAAGACATTTATGGTATCCACTGCTGATTTCATATCATCATGCAGTGAAATCCAGTAATGCTTCTATTCTTTGTTCAGAATGGTTTTAGTCTGTTTTGTATTGTTTAATTTCAACATACATGAAAGTATGGACAGCTATCTTGAAGAGAACAAGAGATATTATGACAGCCATTGTTGATTTTCCTATTGTATTGTTGTGAAGGCCTGTAATGCCTTCATTACTCTGTTCTGATCAGTTTTATACTATTTTATTTTGTATGAATTCATTGTGAAGATACAGACAACCATTTAGAAGAAAATAAGAGACATTATGGTAGCTACTATAGGTCTCCTGTTTTGGTCAGAAATCTGTGTAGCATTGTTTTGCTTCTGATCTGTTTTGTTCTGTTTTGTTATGTTTTACCCTTTTTAAAAAAATAAGTCAAAATATTTCCAATTGTACTGAAATACATTGTAATTAGCTTTTGTATGTATGCATTTTACCACTGCTGAAATGTTTGTACATTCCACTGTTTAAACCAAAAATTTGTTTTCACTTTTTTTCCCACTGCTTATCCTGAAATCAACTTGTTTGAATAAGCTCTCTTGAATCTCTAAGAGATCTTTCTATGGAAGTATAAGATGTATAATAAAACTTGTTTCTATTTAGAAGAAAAATGTGTTAACTTTTGAGACCATGATTTGACACAAAGCCCTCATTTGGTCTGTAGGAGTAATTAACACTTGTATATTTTTAAAATGATTATAATACTATAATTAGAATACTATAAACATATAATGCACTAAACAAATTTAAGAATTTTTTATAGTTTTTCCACATGTGGCATTAGCTTATTTTTAAACCTTTAAAATTACATATAAAGCAAAGATAAGCATGTTTGCACAAAAATCTCCATACTCACTAGACCATTTCTTGCAGAAGGATATTCAGAAGAAGAACCATTGCTTTAAATGGCATAAATTGATAGGAATAAGAATGAGAAATACTTGCAAGTAGACATTAAGGATCTTTCTAGTGTGAAAGAAATATTCTAAAATGAGATTACAATGATAATCTTTCCATCAAATATATTTATCAAAAATAAATGACTCACAGTTGAAAAACAGTGAATTGTATGCTATGGAAATTACACCTAAATAAAGGTATTCTAATTATTTTTAAAAAGAGCAAGAGGAGGTTGATGTATTTTGCTAATTATAATCAAAGTAGTATATTTTGCAGCTTAACACCTTAATATAAAATATTGTAGGTAGCAAGTACACAGCATTCTTTTCAAGAACATTTTGAATGACTAGAAAAAGACATATTTGAGTTCACCAAATTTAAAAAGATTAAAATATAAATTAAATGTAAATATTAAAGATTGAAGTACAAAAAACAAAATGTGAGCTCTTATACACAGAAAAGAATTATTTATAATTTAAAATTTAACTACACTGAACATATTCTGAAGCTTAACTGATACTTCTTCAAACATTGAAGGTTTTAAAACAACACAAAAGTAATCCAATGAACAGCAAATTGTAAAAGAAGCATGAAAAAAATGACTGTTCCTTTACCAGAGAACACCAATAAAATCAACAGTAACTTTCTCATTCAAGAAAAAATATAGAGGATAAATCACAGTGAAACAATATTCAAAGTGCTCAAAGAAAAAGTTCAATCATGAATTTATATTCAGAAATATTCTTTAAGCCGGGTATGGTGGCACATGTCTGTAATTTCAGCACTCAGGAGGATGAGGCAAGAGGATCACAGCAAGTCTGAACCCAACCTAGACTAAAGTGAGTTCAAGGCCAGCCAGAGCTGCATAGTCAGATTCTGTATCAAAAAAAATCAACCTCCACCCAAAAAAAGACAAATGGAGAACAAGAAGAAGAGGAGGAAGTGGAGGAGGAAGAGGAAGAAGAGGAGGAGGAGGAGGAAGGAGAAAAGAGAAAATAGCAAACCTATCTTTGAAACCTGAAAACAAAATATATTCTGAAAATCTGAAATACTCTGCTTCTACCTCACTAATTACTAGCTCATCCTAAAAGACATAACAAAAGATTCTTCCATATTAAAATTGAGTGATCCTAGACATTAATTAGATTTCACATAAATAATAAAGAGTACTTGAAAGGCAATTATACAATTATAAATGATGGTATAAAAATATTTATTTTTATTATTAATTGATTTCAAGGTACCTATTAAAACATTACATATAAAAAGTAAAAAAAAAGACATACATTATATGTTTAGATCTATAGTATATAGAAATGTAACATATCCACTAATGACAACACAAAGGAGGTGAGCAGGAACAAAGCTGCACTAAGGTAAAGAAATAACTCCAGCTCACAAATGAGAAGAGTTATAAATGGTAACAATATAGCACAATTGAATATATCGATGTCCTGAATACAATGAAATCTAACATATACTTAATGTGTTTTTCTGTCTTCCCTTCTTTAAAGGATATTGTATAAAATAACAATTATGTAATATATTAAGTTTATAACATGAATATAATATATATATAATAAGAACATCAAAAAGTTCAAACTCAGCAAACTATGTTTTTCTATTTCACTACAATCAAGTTGTAAATGTGAAGCTGACTGTTTTAAGTGAAGATGTATTTGGAAAGCTCTAGGGCAATCAAAAAGGAAAATAAACATTTTAAAAATGAAAATATATATTTGAAAATATTACCTTATTGACAAACAAAGCAGTAAAGAAAGAATAAAGTAGTAAAAAGGTCAAGAGATATATAGGATAACTAAAATAACATGTAAATCTAACAACAGTTCCTCCTCCTTAGCAATGAGGAATACATTACATGACACCTGTTGGATACCAGAACCATACATGTGTGAAACTATATATGACTGTTTTTCCTATACTCAATACCTATGATAAATTTAAATTTATAAATAATACACATTATGAGATTAATAAAAATAACTGATAATAAAATAGAAGAATTGTAACAGAAACCTGCAATTAAAAGCATGTAAATGGGATTTCTGTGTCTCTTCTTTTAACTGCTATGGAGAAGGTAGATAAGGTAGATATGTAGGATAAATTCTTCACATCTCAGCCAAGACAACATGAAATTTCATTATATTACTATAAATGTTGATTTAAAAATCTATGAATTATTTCTGAAATTTCACATTGATATTTTCAGATCACAGTTTCCTATAGGTAATAGAAACCACAAAACAACAGAACTATGGATAAGGAGGTGGACAACTATGTATCAACAACAACCTTAAACATGGATGGAATAAACAAATCCAAATGCAGAGACTATCAGATTAGGAAATTAAATAAGGTCCAACAATGAAGCATATAAATGAAACACACTCAAGTTTTCATTACAGAAAGAAATTAAAAAGTTTCTGTTGAGCAATAGGAACAAACAAAGGGAAGAAACAGTCTACAGAATTAAAAAATATTGGCAAATTACACATCTGACATGGGGTTAATATCCAGAATATATAAGGAACTCCAAAACCCCAATAGCAACAAAATAAAACAAAATATTTTAAAATGGGCAGTGACGAAATATTAGCTACACATGGCTAACAGGTATATGAAAAATTATTCATATCATATCACTAATCCCCCATATGTCTTAGTTACTTCTTCACTGCTGGAGCAAAATATCTGACACCCATAAGTTAAAGAGGAAAGTTTTATGCTAGCTCACAGTCTATAGAGGTTTCAGTCCATACTCTGATGACTCCAAGGGAGGATGGCATGGCATTTGTTGGTACTACACATTTCCCTCTTCAATAAATTGATCCTTGATACCCAGAAGTATACTAGAACAATCAGTGTACTAATCCAGTATGACACATCCATGATCTAGTCACCTCCCAAAAGCCCCACCTATGAGTACATGAAGCTTTGGAAGACAATTTAGATATAAACCATAGCACCAAAGAAATGCAAATCAAAAGCACAAGGAAGATATTATCTCATTCACTGTCAGAAACAAAAGATAACAAATTTGTTAAAACCAATCATTAGAAACTGCTGGTGTAAAATGTAAATTAGTATAGCCATTAAGGAAAATGATACAGGGGTTCCCCCCAAAATTAAAGATAATTATAATATGATCCAGCACTATCACTACTGGGTACATATCCAAGGAAAATGAAATCAATATGCCAAAGAGACAATTTACACTTCAAAGTTCACTGCAACCCTATTCACAACAGACAAGAAATGCTAATAACCTAAGTATCTATCAACTGAAAAATAGACAAAATATGTTATCTATACAAAGTGGAATATCATTTCGGGCATAAACACAAACAGAAATGGAGATCATAATGTTAAGTGATAAAAATCAGGAAAAGATTGAAAAGTACCACATGATCTGTTTCATACATGAGCTAAAAAGTTTGAGTGCAGGGAAGTGACAATAAAAGGGTGGTTACCAGATCCTTGGAAGAGTGCTACGGGACATATTAAGAAAGGTTGATGGTTGGGTGCTAAGTTACAGATTGAAACAGGTTCTGTACAGGATAGTGACTACAGATAACAGCAACACAGAGTATATTCCAATCACAAAAGATAAACAAAGCCACTACATATTGGTTAAGGAAACAACAGGACGAGTTAACAATTATAAATACATATACAAAAAATATCACTGCACCCAACTTCACAAAACAAGTACCAGTGGACATGAAAAATCAGATTAAAACCAAAACAATTGTAATGAGGTATCTTAGAACCTGTGTTGACTACCCACGGGTCTAACTGGGCCATGCCCAGCGACATCCATTCCATCCCAGAAGCCAAAGGAGCGCAAGCTGATTCCTAGTGCACAGGGAATTTTTAGAACATCACTCAAAATCCGGAAATACAGGAAATGACAAAACAAAAGACCAAAATGCAATCTCAAACCTCCAGGCCATCCCACAAGCCTAGGAGACATGGACATAGAAGAAAATGTAAGCCATACACCTGAAATTCCTGAAATTGTAACAACTGAAGTAAAGAAATACCTCTAGGAAGCTATAAAAGAACTGAGATCAGAAATAATCTCCCAGATAAAATAAGAAATGATGTGATGAAAGAAATGCTGAACACATCTAAAGAAGACATAGTTAAAAAATTAGAACAACAGTTCCAAAAGACTGAAACCCTGAATAAAGAATATAAGAAACAAACAGAATGCATGAAGCAGATTCAAAAAGATATACTGGAAATCAAACATTCCATCAAAAGTTGGCAAAAATGCCTCAACAAAAGTGAAGATAGAATTTCAGACCTCGAAGACAAGACTGCACCTAGTGAACAGGAAAGGAACGATCTTTTAAAAATAACAAGGAATCAGGAAATGACAATTCAAAAGCTTCAAGATGATGCAAAGAAAAACACATAAGATTGATAGGGATAAACAAAAAAGAAGGTGACAACACAAATGATATCAACAGGCTATTTACAGAAGTAATAGCTGAAAATTTCCCAAACATGAAAATGGAAACTGACATACACATATAGAACTCCAAATACCCATAACTGAAAGACAACTACACTGAGACATGTAATAATCAACATCCCAGAAATCCAACATAAGAAAAGACTATTAAAAGCTGTTAGACACAAGAGACAGATCACCTATAAATGAAAGCCAAGCAGAATCACAGCAAACTTCCCAACACAAATACTGAAGTTAAGAAGAACATGGAGTGAAGTAATTCAGATCCTAAAGGAAAACGACTTCCAACCCAGATTGATGTATCCTGCAAAACTGTTGTTCAAAATGGATGGAGAAATAAGATATTTGCATGATAGAGAACAGCTGAAGAACTCCATAAGCACCAACCCAACCATGCAAAGAATACTGAAAGACATTCTAGACAGACATAGAAAAAAACCACTGAGCAAGGCAGACAATTAAACAGAGTGGAAAAGGTAAAGAAGCAACAGCAGAAAGATAACATGTCAAAAATAAACCAATATATATCAGTTATAACCATTAATTAAATGGATATATTTATTTAAATGGCTTAATTCACAAATTAAAAAAAAAACAACAACAGAATGGTAGAATGGATCAACAAATAACATCCAACCATATGCTCCATACAAGAAATCCATCTAACCCAAAAGGAAACTCATAGATAAAAGTCAAAGGATGAAAAACAATACTTCATGCAACAGGAACCCAAAAAAAAAGCAAGGGTAGCTATCCTATTTTCAGACAATGTGAACTTCAAACCAAGAATGATCCAAAGAGATAAAGAAAGTCAATACATGCTAGTTAAGGGAAAACTTGAAGAAGAAGAGATAACAATCATAAATATATATGCACCAAATTCAGGAGCACCCAGCTATACAAAACAAGTATTCACAGAAATGAAAAATCACATAAGCAATAACACAATTATAACAGGAGACCTTAACACACCACTGACACAAATGGACAGATCAACTAGACAGAAAATAGGTAAATAAATAACAGAGCTGAATCACACCTGTGAACAAATGGACTTGGTGGACGTATACAGAATGTTCCATCCAACAATATCAGAATATACATTCTTCTCATCAGCACATGGGATATTCTCCAAAATAGACCACATACTAGCCCACAGAACATGCTTCAGTAAATGCAAAAGAACTGAAAGTATCCCACACATGTTATCGTATCATAGCGCCATGAAACTAGAAATTAATGACAGAAGAAACTGCAAAAGCCCCCAAAACACATGGAAATTAAGTAATACACTCCTGAGCAATCAGTGGGTCACAGAGAAAATTAAAGACGAAATTAAACAATATCTACAAGCAAACGTAAAAACAAATGCAACTTATCGGAACCTGTGGGATGCAATGAAAGCAGTCCTCAAAAGGAAATTTATTGCGGTGAATTCCCACATCAGGAAAACAGAATGAACACAAATAAGCAACCTGATGCTACACCTCAAACATCTAGAAAAAGAAGAGCAAGTCAAGTCCAAAGCCAAATGAAGGCAGGAAATTATAAAGATCAGAGCAGAAATCAATGCAATAGAGGCTAAGAAAACAATACAAAGAATCAGGAAATCAAAGAGTTGGTTCTTTGAAAGAACAAATAAAATTGATAAGCCCCTAGCTAACCTTATTTATAAAAGGAAAGAAAGAACTCAAAATCATGCAATAAGGAAGGTAAAGGGTGAAATAACTACAGACACTGTGGAAATATAGATCATCAACACTTATTTCAAAAATCTCTATTCTCATAGGCTTGATAACATAGAAGAAATGGACAGATTCCTAGAAACATATGAATTACCAAAGTTGGGTCAAGAAGATATAAAACTGCTGAATAACCCAGTTTAAACTAATGAAATTGAAAATATAATTAAGTCCTTACAAACAAACAAAGCCTAGGCCCAGACAGATTCACTGCGGAATTCTACAAGAAATTCAAACATGACTTAATGCCAACACTCCTCAAACTCTTCAATGAAATTGAGTGAGAAGCAATTCTCCCTAACTATTCCTGGAAGCAAATATTACTCTAGTACCAAAACTTCAGAAAGAAGTTAAAAAACTAAAAAAGAGAACTACAGGCCAATCTCCTAATGAACAAAGATGCAAAAATTCTCAATAAAATATTGGCAGCAATGCAGCAAATCATCAAGAAGATTACACACTATGACCAAATGGGATTCATCCCAGGAATGCAGGGATGGTTCAATATACATAAATCGATAAATGTAATCCAACATATTAATGGAGCCAAAACATAAGAATCACATGATCATTTCTATAGATGTAGAAAAAGCTTTTCATAAGGTCCAACACTTATTCATGATAAGAACCTTACAGAAAATTGAAATAGATGGACTTTACCTCCATATGATAAGAGCCATCTATGACAAACCAACAGTCAGCATCATATTAAATGGCCAAAAACTGAAAGCCTTTACCCTGAAATCAGGCACAAGACAAGGATGTCCATTATCACCACTCCTATTCAATATAAGTGCTGGAAAATAATAACCAGAGCAATTAGACAAGAGAGAAAAATAAAAGGAGTAAAGGATAGGAAAAGAAAAGGTTAAATTGCCATTATTTGCAGACAACATGATACTCTACATAGAAGACCCCCAAAACTCCATTGAAAGTCTCCTAGGTATAATAAATAAATTCAGTAATGTAGCAGGATACAAAGCCAACGCTCAAAAATCAACAGCATTTCTATACACTAACAAAATCACTGAGAGAGAAATAAGAGAAGCCATACCCTTCACAACAGCATCCAAAAAAATAAAATAGGAATCAATCTAACAAAAGAAGTAAAAGATTTATTCAGGGAAAATTATAATACCCTGAAAAAAGAAATCAAAATGGACCTCAGAAAGTGGCACGTCATCCCTTGTTCAGGGATAGCAAGAACACATACTGTGAAAATGGCTATTCTCCCAAAATTGTTTTACAGATTTAATGCAATCCCAATCAAAATAGCACTAGTATACCTCATAGATCTAGAGAAATCACTCTTAAAATTCATCTGGAACCAGAAGAGACCTAAAATAGCAAAGGCAATTCTAAACAACAAAGGCAAGGCAGGAGGCATCACAATCCCCGACTTCAAGTTATACTACAAAGCTACTGTGATAGAATCAACATGGTACTGGAATAAAAACAGACTTACAGATCAATGGAATAGATTAGAAGATACAACTATAACTACAAACACTCAGCCACCTTATCTTTGATAAAGGACTCAAACACATTCTCTTCAGTAAATGGTGTGGGAAAAACTGGCTCTCCATATGCTGAAACTAAAACTATACCCATTCATATCATTGTGTACTAAACTAAAGTCTAAATGAATCAAAGATCTAAATATTAAAACAGAAACACTAAATCTGTTGGAAGACAAAGTAGGTAGAAATCTTGAAGACACAGGGGTAGGTAGAGAATTCATGAACAAGAATCAAACCACACAGGAAATACTTCACAGAATCAATAACTGGGATCACGTTTTATTAAAGAGTTTATGCATGTTGAAAGAAATCTCCAGCATAGTGAAAAGAAAACCCACAAATTGGGAAAAAATCTTAGTGAACTGTCCCTCAGATAAAGGACTTACATCTAGAACATATAAAGAATTTTTAAAAATCAGACCCCCAAAATACAAAGACCCAATCCAAAAATGGGCATCTGAGATGAATACACAGTTCTCAGATGAATAAATACAAATGGCAAATAAATACATGAAAAAATGTTCATCATCATTGGTCATTAGAGAAATGCAAATTAAAACCACACTGAGATTCCATCTCACTCCAGAAAGAATGGCCAGGATAAAGAAAACTAACAACAACAAATGCTGGAGAGGCTGCAGAGGAAAAAGGAACTCTTCTGCACTGTTGGTGGGAGTGTAGACTGTGCAACCACTGTGGAGATCAGTCTGAAAGTCCCATTTGACCCAGCTATTCCACTTCTGGAATATTCCTGGAAGAACTGAAATCATATCACAGTAATATATATGCACCTATGTTTATAGCAGCATAGTTTGTAATGGCCAGATCTTGGAAACAACCTGAGTGCCCATCAACTGAGGAATCGATAAAAAAGATGTGGTACTTTTATACAATGGAGTACACTCAGCTACAAAGAATGATCACATTGAGATATTTATAAATAAATGGATGCAACTTTAAACCATAATCATAAGTGACTTAAATCAAACTCACATGTGTAAATATTATATAGTCTCCCTAATGTAATAAACGGTAAGAGTACATAAGATACAAAAACCTAAGTAAATACAGTGAAAGTATAAGAATTTGCTCAAAGGAGAAAAAATAATATCTCAGGAAAAACGAGAAAAAGGAAGGGAAAATAAAAAATATCTAAAATTATAGACACACTTGGGATAGCTAAGATGATTGTGCTACAAATTCTATAAGGTCTTGAAACAAAACAGTTAGCATTCATAGAATTGGAACAATTTTGCATGTTTGTGTCTGGTGATCTGAGGAACTCTTGAAGATCATTATGTAAATTAACAACCCTAGTTATGCTCCTATCACCTTATTTTAAAGGCCTAAATTGTCAGTATTTGGGTTCTCTGCTACTGTTACTTATTTGTCTTTTTTGTTTTGTGTTTTCCTAGTAATTTGTTTTGTTTTCTTTTCTTTTGTTTTTCCCTCTAATACAGAAATAATAGGGATGCATGTAGAGACTTACACACACATAGAATTTCTCCTAAACAGTTTATGAAAATCAATTATATAATGCATGATGCAATGAAAAGCTACTTTGAAGAAAAACAGACATTATGGTATCCATTGCTGATTCCATATCATGATGCTGTGAAATCCAGTAATGCCATTATTCTTTATTCAGAGTGATTTTAGTCTGTTTTGTATTGTTTAATTTCAACATACATGAAGGTATAGTCAGTTATTTTGAAGAGAATGAGAGACATTTTGGCAGAAATGTTGATTTTTCTATTGTCTAGTTTTGAAGGCCTATAATGTCTTCATCACTCTGTTCTCATCAGTTTAATGCTATTTTGTTTTGTATAAATTCATTGTGTGTGAAGATATGGACAACTATTTAGAAGAAAACAAGAGACATTATGGTAGCCAGTGATGACCTCCTGTTGTCTTGCTTTGAAATCTGTGTCATTTACATTGTTGTCTTCTGACTGGCTTTAGTCTATTTTGTTATGCTTAGTTTTACTCTCTTCAAGATAAAAAAAAAAAAAAAAAAAAAAAAAAAAAGACAAAATACCTGAGTCCCAAAATGCCAAAATGAAGGAAGTAAAAGTTTATCTGGCTTACAGTTTGTGGAAGTTTCAGGCCATAATCAGCTGGCATCAAGGCAGGTGGTATGACAGAGGGCAACAGTTCATAGCAGCTACAGATACTAAAAGCAACAACACCAAAAAAGAGGAGCACCAGGAAAACTCTTTCTGTCCCTTATATTATATGTAGGCCACACACATTTGAATGTAGCACTCACACCCATAATCCCAGCATTGGACCATGAATCATTCACAAACTCTACAAACCTGCACAGGTGACTGCATGAGACTTTGAGGGAGCATTCAGAAACAAACATAAGAGTACCCCATTGTCACAAAGTGGCAGATTGAGTAGGCAAAAATTGACAAATATCAGAGATGAAACAAACTTTTGGACAAATGTACATAATACATATTTAGGATATTCCTCTCAACAACAAAGTACACATTCTTTTCAGTACCATATGGGACTTTTCCAAAATAGATATATACGAATTAAATAATACCATCATGTATGATCAGTGGGTCACTGATGAAATTAAAGAACAAATCTTACAGTTCCTATAATTGAACTACAATTCCTCTACATATCTAAACATTGTGGCCACAATGAATGCAGCACTAAGAGGGAAGTTTATAGCAAGGAAGTCTCACATTAGATAAGCTCAAACAAATAACCTAAGATGTACCTCTAGGTTTTAGAAAAACAATTAAAAAATTCAACCTAAAATCTAGTACAAGGAATACAATTACAGAGATCAGGTTGGAAATTAAAGAAACTGAAACTAAAAAGAAAAAAATACAAATAATCAATGAATGAAAAACTCTAACCCTAACCCCTTTAAAGACTGAACAAACTAGATATATATTAGCCAATATTATTTTTTAAAAAGGAAAGAGAAGACTCAATCTCACAAAATTAGAAATGAAAAGGCCAAATTACAATGGACTCAGCTGAAATCAAGATTATTGGTAACTATTTTGAGAATCTGTACTCTCATAGAATTAAAAAAAATCAGAAGAAATGGATAAATTCTTAGATACATATAACTGCCAAAGCTGAACCAAGAATATATAAAAATTTTAATTAATAGTATAACGGTAAAATGGAAGAATAAACTACCAACTAAGAAATGCCCAGGTCCCAATGGACTCACTGCTGAATTTTAAAGGAACATTACACAATATCTAACACCAATATTCTTCAAATTATTTAATAAAATCAAAGTCATTCCTTTAAGCAAGCATTATCATGATTTCAATTCCAGAAAAAGACCCAACTATCAAAGAGAAACGTAGAGCAATCTCATCAATAAACATCGAAACAAAAGTCCTCAAAAGGATACCAGCAAAAAGAACACAACAAACTATCAAAAGATCACACATCATGGCTAAACAGGATTCATTCCAAGGATGCAAGAATTGTTTAACTGATAAATCAATAAAAGTAGTAAGAATAAACAAGGACAAAATCTTTATGCTCATCTCGATACACACAAAAAAATTTTTGACAAAATTCAGCACCCATTCATGATGAAAAAAAAAACCTCAAGAAAATAGGAATAGAGGGTCCTTATCCTAATCTGATAAAAGCCATCCATGAAAAAAAATCTATGGCCAACACCACACTTAATGGAGAGAAGTTGATAGCTTTCCCTCTAAAATCAGGAACAAAACAAGGATGTCTGATAGCACTACTTTTGTTCAATATAATTCTAGAATACTAGCTAGAACATTTAGGCAACAAAAGGAAATAAAGGGGATATGGATACAGAAACAACAAATTAAATTATTTATATATGACATAATCTTCTGTATAGAAGACTCCCCAAAACTCCATCAAAAGGCTGCTAGGACTAATAACCAAATTTAATATTGTAACAAGGTATAGTCAAAAATCAAAACTCAACAGCATTCCTGTATATCAATAACAAACTCACCAGGAAGCAAATTACAGAAACAATATCTTTTACAACAGAATTTGGAAAAATGAAATAGTTAAGAAATTTACATAACCAATTAACTAAAAGGCCTTTACAATGAAAACTATTATAGTCTAAAAAAGAAGATTCAAGAGGGTATAAGGATAATAGTAAGATATTCCCTGTTCCTGGATAGGTAGACCCAGTGCAGTTAAAATGGCCATACTTCCAAAACTGTTATATAGATTAAATGCAATCACAATCAAGATGTGAATAACATTCCTCACAGAATAGGAGAAAACAGTCCTAAAATTTATATGGAATCAGAATAGATCTAGAATAGTAAAAGCACTTCTGGGCAACAAGAGCAAGGCAGGGACCATCACAATCTTGGGCCTCAAATTATACTATAGTGCTACAATGCTAAGAACAGCATGACATTCACACACACACACACAGAACAGAATCAGTAGAAAAGAATAAAACATACAACACCACATGCAGGCACACTTACATGATTTTTGACAAAAGGGACAAATTCCTTCACTGAAGGAAGGATAGCATCTTTAACAAATGATGCTGAGCAAATTGGTTGTGTACATGCCAAAGGTTGAACTCAGACCAATGTCTCTCAACATACACTAAGTAAAAATCAAAATGGATCAAATTTGTACTCATTAGAAAGCAAACATTTAATCTGCCAGAAGACAAAATAAGTAAAATTCTTGAAGAAATAGTTGCAGGCAAAGACTTTCTGAATAAAACCTCAGTTACATAAGAAATACAGTAATACAAGAATCAACAAATGGGACTTCATTAAATTAAAAAGGTTTTACACAGCAAATTAATCACCGACAAAGTGAAGTGACAACCTAGAGAATGGGGACAATATTTTTGCCAGCTGTTCCTCAGACAAAGGACTAACATCTAGAATATATAATGAGCTCAAAAGAATTAGAGTCCCCAAGTTTAAAAACCCAGTTTAAAAAATGGCATCTGAAATAGACATTTCTGAGATGAAGAAATATGACTGTTCAATAAATACATGAAAAAATGTCCAACATTACTAGCCATTCAATAAATGTAAATTAAAACACCATTGATACTGCACCTCATAAAGAACGGCTACCATCAAGAGAATAACCAAATGTTGGCACGGCTGTAGGGAGAAAGGAAACTTCCTTCATTGTTGGTGGGACTGTGATTTGATATAACTAGTATAAAAATCAGTATAAAGATTTCTTAAACAATGAAAAAAAGAAATTCCACTTGAATCAGCTATTCTTCTTTTGGGAATTGTCTTGGTTACTTTTCTCTCATTACTGAGACAAAATACCTGACACCCAAAATGAAAAAAGGAAAGGTTTCAGTCCATGATCAGCTAGCTCCAAGGCAGGGAGGCATAGCACAGATGCAAGACTTCAAGGTGACAGAAGACAGCAAAAGTAGGAGAAAGTAAGCCTCTTTCCTCCCTTATATTGTAAGAAGACTACCATGCCCTAGGTGGGTGTAACACACTATCTCCATGCCTCCTCTTGCTCACAGTGAGGATATTTACAAAGTAAGGACCCGGCTCCCTGCTAGGTCACTTGACTAAACTTCTAAACTTATCAAGTTGACACAATGTATCCACCATTACAATCTACCCTTTTTCAACTTGGTAACCAGACACATTTCTTTAATTAGGTTTCCAGATACAAAGACATGCTTATTTTTATCATTTCACAACTTGAACATTATAACACAGGTTTAATAATCCTTAAGAATCAGTATTAAGTCTATCAACATAATATTACATTAGAACCAAAACATTTTGCCCTTGCCCCTCCAAAGACTCACGCATATCTCTTTATGCAAAAGGCATTCAGTTTATCAGAGCTGCCAATGTCTTAAAAGATTTAGCTATGCTGAAAAGTTCAAGTCCCAAATTTCTTCCGTGATTTAAGGCAAATCCCTGTACAAATTAAAAGTTACACATTTCCAACATTAACTGCACAAGATAAACATTACCGTTCCAAAAGTTACAAACATGGGGATACAAAGGATTGAGAACAAAGCATGTCCAAAATCAAGCAGGGTAAACATTAAGTCCTATAGTTCCAAGTTCAGCATCTGAAGCAATCTGTGGTAAATTGTGAGCACCAAAGGACTTACATGACTGCATTCCTAAGGCACTTCTGGTGGTTGTAGCTCCCACAGCTTCTCTCTTAGGCCCACTCTAGTCCCTCTTGCAGCTTTCCTCAGATGATTCACATTCCTGGCCTCTCCAAACTTCTGGAGTCTCCACTTCAGCTTTGTCTTCACCCTCACAGTTTCATATATTGGCCTTTTAGGGGCACACTGCCTAGCCTCTCAAACCTTTCTAACCCTGTAACTCTTGCTTTCTACATGCACCTAAAACCAGTGCCATAAAGATGATGCCAAGGTCTGTTGCCAGCTGGAGCAGTAGCCAGGCTTTCCTCTTTCTTGGCTGTAAGGTTCAAATGCATGGATTACTGAGAACTCTGAATCCAATTCTGAGAAACAAATTGTCTATGCTTCCACAGTTCTACAACATTGTGCAGCATCACCATTTTGGAACATGGCACTCTGCAGTCTTCTCAAAGCGAAGTCTTTCACTTTAATAGTTTTTAAGCTGCAGAAGGTGGTGACTTGCTGCTTTTTATAATGCCTTCAGGCCATTTTGCATATTCTCCTGTTCCTTTTCAGCAATTGAGATCTCCCCAGCTCTATCTTTGTAATCCATAGCTTTATTGGCAATTCCTTTCTGGCCAAACTCACAATCATTCTGCTGGGCTCTTTGTTCTTGATTCACAAAACAGATGTGGTTAAAAGCCCTCAACAACAGCCATGTCATATTCTCAACATGGGACTGCCTTGAAATTTCTTCTGCCAGGTTAATTAGTTCACCACCCTTAATCTCAGTCTCAGGCAAAGTCTTTAAACAAGAGCAAAATAGAGGCAAACTTTTTGCCACGTCATAACATGGATCACCTGGAGTCCAAAACCAATGTAGTCCTTCTTCCTAGTAGAAACCTCCTGACCCTGGTCTTTACCAGCAGGATTTACATCAGCCTTCTAGTCTTTTGAGCTCTGACCAGAATCTCCTACACAAAACAGCCTAGATAGTCCAGGTGTACTCTTTCAGACATCTTCAAACCTTTCCAAACTTTTCCCACGATCCATTCCCAAAGGCTCTTGAATCACATGGTCAAGTAGGCACAGCAACGACTCCACTCAAGGTACCAAATTATGTCCTGTTTACTTTTCTCTAGTTGCTGAGACAAATGCCTGACACTCAAAACTAAGGAAGCAAAAGTTTATTTAGCTCACAGTTTGGGGAAGTTTCAGTCCATAATCTGGGTGGCATGGCACAAGGGCAATACTTCAAGATGGCAGAAAACAGCAAAAACAGCAAGAGTGAAAGAAGGGGAAAGTAAGCCTCTTTCCTCCCTTACATAAGTGGACTACCACCCAATAGCGCAGGTGCAGCACTCACATCATTTTGGTACCCTACTCTCCCACAGGATGAAGATGTTTACAAAGTAAGAACCCTGCCCCTGCTTAGTTAAACTTCTAAACATCTCAAGTTGACACAGTGTATCAACCATTACAGTATCTTCCCAAAAGTGTAAAAAACATCATACCAGAGTTGTGAAAGAACACCAAGCTGTGCGTTCCTGAGAAGTGAAGCCCATTACCTGGATCTTTACCAGACCTCTACTTCAACCCTACTAACTGAGACATGCAGATTGCTGTACAGAAGCAGATATCCCTTACCTGGCAAAAATAATGTAATCAAGTATGCCATACTGCTGGAAGGGAAACTGATACCCTCTGTGGAGGTTTTCAGTACACAGTGATTTATGTTTATTCGTGTGTAGAGTAGCACAATTCATAATTGCTACATCTTGGAAAAAAGCCTAGATGCTCACCAAAAGAAGAATAAAGAAAATGTGCTATTTATACATGGAGGAGTTCTGCCATAAAAAAGATAACCTTGAGGTATTTGTAGAAAAATGAATATGCACCTTTAGATCATAACATTAAGTGAAGTAAATCAGAATCACAAGCTTAAATGTCCCTGATTTCCTTTACATGAAAATGTTAATGGAAGAGAAAAAAATATTACTCCACTCTAATTTTGTTTTTGCTATTGATTTCTCATTTCATTCCAATGATGTGACAATTCATGTTATAGGATTTCCATTACTTTTGAATATGTTGTCTTTACTGTTGTATAAGGATGTTTTCAGTTTTTTAAAATTCCCCCCAAAAAATGAGGTTAAAGAAAACAATTTTTTACATGCTGACTTTATATCGTGTATCTTTGTGAATGCTGTTTTTACTTATCATTTATTAATTCATTGGCTTTTTATGTCAATATTTGTATCATCTGATAGCAATTTTTTTTCATTTCAGTGTTATAACCTATTGTTTCTTTTCCATATTTTATTCTGTTGACAAGACCTGCAGAAAAACCCTGAATAACACTTATAGTAGCATTGCATCTCTGTCTCATTTCTGAATTTTTGACACTGCACCTTTCAGTATCTTTTTCACTGAAAATTTTGTTTACAGATAGTGTCTATTCATATCTTGCAAAGCTCTGTATTTTAAAAATTACCAATAAATACTGAATTAAAAGAATAAAAAAGGAAAATGAAAACTTTAAACATATAAAAAGAGTAACTGTTCCTTCCACTCTACAGCATCCCTGTTTTCTGATAAGTGTACTTATTCAAATCATTGTTCTTTTATCAGTCTCTAATTTTTTCTGCTTCATTTTAAGATTTTATCTTTTGTTTTTTTCATATTTTACTGCAATGTACCTAATTAGTTCTCTTATTAATTTATTTTGCTTGGTGTTTACTAGATGCTTTTAATCTATAAATTTATTTCTTTTATCAAATCTGGGAAGTTTTACATCATTATTTTTTTCAAGCACTTTTTCTGTCCTATTCTCTGTGCTTAGTATATTAGACATTTCAAAGTTGCCATACACATAATCTCTATGGTTTAGTTCCTTTTCTCCCCCCAGTATTCTTAAGTCATTCTTCTAATATTTTTAGTAATCTGTATTTAATTTATTTCTCAATCTTATTAAATTGTAAGTCTATATGGAAGTTTTTTTCTTAAACTTCAGATACATTTTTCAACTCCTAAAATTTCTCAATCTTATTAAATTGTAAGTCTATATGGAAGTTTTTTTCTTAAACTTCAGATACATTTTTCAACTCCTAAAATTTTTATCTGATGTTATCTCATGATTGGTACTTTCTATCATTTAATTCATTAGAAATAAATTTTCTTTTACCCCACTAATTATGAAAGCTCTCATGTGATATTTGCAACATTTGGGTTACCTTGAAGTTGGCAGATATTGGTATTCTCTTCCCCAGAGAATATGTCACATTTTCCTGACATTTTAGGGTATTTATCTTAGTTATTTTTAATTATACACTGAGGCTGGGATGGTCAATCTGCAGACTATATAGTTTTAAAAGTAATGACATGTTTGAATTGGGAATTATTCACTGCTATATATACTAAAAGTAGTATTTCAGTTCTCAGTTCAGTTTTAAAACCTTAATTTACAATCCTTTATCAGTTCACTGGGCTTACAAATGCTTCCAGAGATTTGTGCTGAAATGTTTTTAAGTGTATAATCAAACTCTTTTCTGCCAGCTGCTTTCCTGAGGTTTGCTATCAATCCCCAGTTAGAGTTTGATTTTCCAATGCTTCTGCCCCAATTTTTAAAAAGAAATTTTCCTGTAAAATTAAGTTAGAAATTTAAGTCCCTACTGAACAGCTGTTCGATGTTTTGTCTGCCTCAAAAACCTGTCTGCTTTCATTCAGTCCCCAGATTTTCCCAACTGCTTTCTGTATTATGTCTATAGTTTATAGGTGGCTATTTGTTGGAAGATGTGTTTGTTAGAAGGTTACCCTTTACCCTCCAAGGTCATTTTTAATTTGGCAGATTGCTTTATGCTTTTTCATTAACTAGCCAGACCTGTGTCATTATATAATAAGCTTACAAAATTATTATGTTATCACTACTTGAATGGAGGACAGAAAACAAAATATTGAAAATCTAGCAAAGGAGTTTAATTACTTGCCATATAAGACAATAGGACAATTAGAAAATGTCTAATAAGAATTTTAAAATACCAAAACTTTGCTAAAATATATTCTGCAACCTTAGGTCAAAGACTTCCCAGATGATTTAAAAATGTCACCCAAATTTTTATGTGTTCAGAGGTGGGGCTTTGGAAAGGTGATTGGATTGTGAAAATACTATACTCTGAATGTGCTATGTGGAGGTGTGGCATGGTTGAAGAGGGAGAGTCACTGAAGGCATGACCTGAAAGAGTATATTCTTGTCCTAAAACCTTCCCTTCTCTCTTTCCCTCCCTCCCTCTTTCCCTCTCCTTCCTGGCTGTTACAAGTTGAGCAATTTTGCTCTACCATGTTCTCCTTCCCAGCCATTTCTGCCTTGGGGCCAGCTGTAAACTGAACTTCTCCCTAAGTTGCAAATCTTGGATATTTTGTCTCAGTGATGGGGAAGTGGCTAATACATCATTTTAAATGTAAAACTTTATAATCTTGTAGATACTCAATAACCTCAACCAAATAAAGAGTTCTACAAATAAACAATAAATATTACTTTACTAAACAAGTTTCAAAATATAGAGGATATCACCATAACTTTATATCTAAACCCAATGACCTGATACATAATACTCTGCCTTATTGTTTTAAAAATAGCAAGCATGTTGAAGACCACTACAAAGTGGCTCCGAGCAGGATTTAAATTTTACTGATTGGTTTTCTATGTTTACCTGTGAGTCTGTCCTAGACCTCAGCCCCTTGCCGGGCGACAGGAGCTCATTCATAGTAAATGAACCTCTAGGAATCACTGATCCTGGCTGAAATCTGTAGTGATCTATGAGGCCAGAGACACCTCAAAGGGCAAGATAAGTCCACAGCTGCAGACACTTGGCTCCAACCCCAATTAATAAGATAGAAACTGCAGATGGAGGAATTTCACTCCTGTAGTCTCAATCCTACCATAAATATTTATCCTAGAGATAGAAAAGTTCTCCTAAATTGGCATAATTTACTACTTGGAGAAGTCTTTGAAGAGACTCCAGAGTCCTGCTGATTTCCCATGCTTTCCTCAGTTTCTCCGCCTTTTGTCTTTGAACCTATAAAAGTGATTGATCCAGAGAAGTCTTTGTCTTAGGCCTCAGAGCCTCGAGCTTAATTAAAGGAGCCCTAAAATCATTACAATTGTCTCTTTTTATTTAACCTCCCCCGTACACTCCTTTGGGAGACTGGGGATCTAGGTCAGGACCTGATACAAGCACAAAAAATTCATTAACAAGCTATGATCCTCAAAATTAGGCTTTTAACAGAAAGAAAACAGTTTAGTATAGAAACCAATAGGCCAAAGTCACTAAGAACAGATTCCATAGTGTATGTGTGTATTATTTGGGGTGGGGGGAATTAACTTGTTCATTATAGGGCTCAATGTTGACATACTTTTAAATATTATACTCAAAATCATGAAGAATACTCTTTAAGTGATAACAGAAAACTTCACATGATTTGAGGAAATGTAAGTTGTGTTATCATGCAGCACTAAATAATTTAAGTATAATTTATGATTCAAACCAAAAGTCGACTAATTATTGTACCCTATGTGTCTATTACACTGTAACTAGGGACCTGTATTTGGTGGTAGGGGCAGGTTACTGGGAATCCAACTCAGGACGAGCTCTTTTTTCTTTTTTTTTCTTTTTTAACTCACAGTGATTCTCCCTAGCGCTTTAACAAGAAAATTGAGACTATAGTATATGATACATTCAGATCAGCTCCTGTCCAAACACAATGGAATCTTCATTTGCATCCTTTTCTCCTTTTTCTCATTATTGAAAATTCTAAAAAGAATTTTAAAATCAAAAATATTTTCAGATGTTACCTATCACAGTAGTAATTATACTTTTAGCATTTCAAACTGAAGCATTCATTTGTAACAATGGATTTACACTCAACCTCCATTACCAAGGAGTTCAGCAGGTCTTCTTATAATGCCCACAGGCATTTATTTTAGAATTTCTAATTTTGGTGTAGACATACTATTTACACTGGGGTCCTGGGGAAACTGTATCACATATCTACTTGCAAATACAACAAGGTAACATAGGGCTACTGCTTAGGTTCACAGTTGTTATAAATGAAGGTGACCAGAGAAAATCATATGACAAATTACTAAGCTTACAAAGCTGTTCAGAACAATATTTGCTCCTTTTGAATGGAAAAAATGTAATCACTTATACTTAACACTTTCTCTTTTTTGGTGTGAGGAAAATCCCATCGATTCTGAAGCTTAGGCACAGTAATAACACTATACTGAATTTACAGTTTACATATCTATTTTTGTTGAATTTTTACTTTTATATTTTGTTATTTGTTACCCTAATATAATTATATTAGTGCTAGAAAGGAAACTAGCTCAAGTATTGCGTGGACAAGGTAAAGAGACATGAAAAGCCAGCTGCCTATTAATCTAAAAATATGAATTATAGAAAGATTCCCATGGAAGAACACATAAGGCAGAAAAAGTTTAAATAAAAAGACCCATGCAGGAAAAGTATGGCCTTACCAGCACAAATTCATTTCTAGAGCTATTAAATAAATAAGATGAACTGGATAAAAGAAGCAAAACTGTCATTTAGACATAAAAGTAACAGTACTACCACTGATATTATGGTTATTAGAATAACTGAGAACACGACTTTTTAATAAGAGTAATTTCAAATTGTTGTTTACATGTCTAAGAGAAATGAACAAGTATCAATTTAAAAACATAAGAACAAAAGAAAGAATATCTTGATGTTTAGTACTCTCCTTCTATAACACAATCTTGCCATTATTTAAATACTAAATTTAAAAAAACTAAAAGCACTTCAACATGAGAAATGTAATCTTTAAAAATCATGATCATTTACTTACAATATATAATTCTCTCTCAGATGCAAGTATTTGAAATGTTGGCATGAAAGAAAATCCATACATATTTCCCTAAGCCAACTTTGTTGCACATTTAAAATAAACTGAATCATATATGGGAATGCTATATCTTGCACAAAAGCCTTTATTTTCAAGACAAATAAAAAGCAAAATTATTATTTTAGACAAAATTAAATAAGAAAAAGGAAAATGATGAATCAATTAAAGAACTGATTTAGAGTACTCATTACCAATTTCCTCATCTACTACAAAGGACAAACAAAAGCAGACACTAAAACTGAATGATTTCAATCTTTTGTAACATTTAATAATATTTGCCGTCTAAATATTTAACTAGTTTACCATTACCTCTTAAGTTAGTAAGACATTTCTCATGTTTAATATATAATGTATGTAGTTCAAAATTTAAGTGTTCAAAGAGCATATTAAGTAAAGTCATTTTATAAAATTTATTTTTTTCAAATTGATTACAAAAGGTATGCTTCTGACATTATAAAAAATCCTGAAGAACAAACAACTTCATCAAGGTAAAATAGTTATTACAAAAGAGAAAAAAGCACCTTTTAATTAAAATAAAAATCACAATACTTAGTTCCAAAAACAGATATGACTTAAATCATATTGAAGAAAGATTCTTCACTAAATATTATGCTATACCATTTTACCATTAAAACTTTCTGCAGAATTTATAATAAGATAGTTATTCCTACCTTATACCCAGGTCCTAACTGATGAATTGCAAATATCTGTGCTGGGTTGAGTGCTTCACTGAACACATATACAGCACCAAGTTGACCACAGAATACTCTATTTGCATCAGCAGTTTCTGAAGATCCAAGAAAGCACTTGTCATAGCTCTATTTTTCAAAGGTAAAACAAAACAAATTATTATTTCATAATGATGAGATAGTTAAGAATACCTGTCTTCATAAATATCTTAAGCAGAAAAAAATATCAATTCATATTTTATGGATGATTTAAATAACAGCCAATAAAGATTTATACAGAAAATAAATCAGTTAAGTGCTTTATATTTATAGTTAAACAACCATCTCACCTAACTTCAGACTTAATTACTTTCCAAATATTATCATTATAGGCAAAAAGCATTTTTTAAGTATCTTAAGAAAGCAAAACTACCTGTAAAACAAAATGACTTGAAATGCTTTATTTTGAAAGAAATTTATCTGAATGTAAAAAATGATTATTTACAAACTGTAAACTCACAGGACCTAATTTTTAAAATTCTATTTCACTTCTCCATTATGGATTAACTTCTCTGTTTTTCTCACACAAAATAAATAAGAGAATCTGTTCCTTCTCTTAAATGAGTCAACTTTATATAGAACCAAATAAACAATGATAGGTTAAACCTGGTATCTAAGAGAAAAGAACAGGTATAATGCTCTCCATCTGGAGGATTTGACACCTAGAAAGCCATGTTTAAAAAGGCCCTCCCACACACACTTCTAAAATCCCACTTGCGAGGCATGGTGGTGCACACCCGTAATCTTAGCATTCTGGAAGCTGAGGCAGGAGGATTGCCTTGAGTTTGAGGCTAGCCTGAGCTACAAAGTGAGTTCAAGACCACTCTGAACTGCATAGTGAAAATCTGTCTAAAAATTAAAACCAGACAGAACAACCTACTCAACTCACAGCAGTTAAAACAGTCACTGCTAAATTTCTTCTATCAACACATGATATTCCACATCCAATTTCCTTTTGGTGCCTCAACAAAATTTTACATCAATGTGAATGGTGTCCAGTAAGATAAACTCATTAAGTACATAACTTGCAAATAAAATTATCAAAGATGTTACTACTATATAAACTATGTGCATGTGCCTAGGCTTTTCGATTTTTGAAGTACATCACAAGTAATCTGGAAATTTAAGATTTTTAAAAAATATATTGTCTTACCAACTAATGACATTCAACAAATATAAAGACAGAAATCAGAATTTAATGTGTGTTCCAGTTCTGGTAAAATTGTTCTATTTACTCATAATTGACTATGGCTCAATTATGAGTTCATAAGATAGAAACAAAGAATCTTTTATAGGAATTTTTAAGTTTAACAAGCCACATGCCATTTCTGCTGCATATTATTTGACTTTTTCTTTTCTGTTCATGCCTTTTTAAAAAAAATCAATGTAAAAAACAAGGCTCTAGATTACAAGATGCAAGCACAACTACAAAGACACTCAGCCACCTGATATTTGACAAAGGGGCTAAATATGTCCACTGGAAGAAGGATAGTCTCTTTAATAAATGGTGTTGGAAAAATTGGCTCTCTACATGCCGAAGACTGAAACTAGATCCATGCATATCACCATGCACAAAACTAAAGTCTAAATGGAT